>JACJUY010008512.1:0-23651 GCA_014220935.1 Platorchestia sp. MABIK | reverse complement strand
GGGGGACTCGCGACATCTGAATGATTTTTGACCAGTTGTTGTTAACTGAGTTTATTGTGATTATTTTTAATTTTACACTGAGGTACTCCCAATGTAAAAGAAAATAGGATTATTCATTCTGGTTAAATTTGTCTTACAGTTTGTACAGTCCAGTTTGCCTTTTGTCGGGAGTCGGGTTTGCCTTTTGGTCGCCCGCATGAAATGCGAAGGTAGTCTTTTCTTCAAACTCTTCCCAAGTTTATCCCCTCCCATTGATGAATATTGTCAGTGATGCTCTGATCCAAGTTGACGTTAACTCAGTTTATTATTATTGTCAGTGATGTACTTAGGTCCTGCGTGTGTTTATTTCCTCCGTAATACGGGAAGTGTCTTCATTGTGATTATGGTGGTGACATTCAAAAGAGAAAAAATTGTACAGATTTCCAGTCATCAAATAAGGTAATAATTTTTTGTTGCGTTCTTTCGTTTGTATTGTTAGCTACTTTTAAGTAATTATTAGAGCGTTGCTTTTTCTTTGCTTGAGTTTAGTTGACATTACCGAGCTTCAGTCGATGTTTGTTACATACCTAGTTCGCAAAACGCTGGCGGCCCATAGACGATCAATTTAATTCTCAATATCATTGACTCAATATATTGATGAGATTTTTTGATGCCCACAAAGTCAATTAATTGACGGTCGTCAATCAAGCCCACAGACGGTCAATTAAATTGTCAATATTCATCATTGTCAATTATATTGACAATAAAATTGATCGTCTATGGGCCGCTTTAGGCTTTCTGAGGTCAGGTTCGGCGTCGTGCCTTCTCAATGCTTTACCAAAAATAAACCCCAACCCATGAGTCCCTGATCATCTGATCTGGTCCCTTTTATTTTGCAGTTGACTTACCTTTAACGATAAACGGTTAATACGTTCACCGCGGTTGTTAACGGTTGGTTTGGTTGGGTTGTGAGTAACAGAATTGGGAAATCTATTTTACTGTTCGAACACATTATTATCCTTAAGAAATATGAAAAATGCAATTTCGCGATAACATTTCACTCCGTATGATTACAATTCTTTTTCAAATAGGTCGTGATACGTATGAAATATCATTCATTTATGCCGGTACGTGACTGAGCAATTTACCTATTGGTACACATTTGGCCCAATACGAGGGGAACGTGTTAAATTAATCGTTCGGTCGCAGCCGGCATGCGTTGAGGGGAGCAGTAAAGGACCCGTATCCGTGCTTTAATGTTCATTTCATCAACACCCCTCATCATTATTGCTGACTGAGATGTTCCCATGTCTGTCGCGAAACCCGTTTGAAGAAGCGCAATAGTAAGTCAACTAATTTTTTTAGGGAGTTTAACCATAATGAATCAGTTCATAACGAGCGAAATAGAACTTCGATTTAATGCTCCCCTCTTAAAAAGTGTTGAGGGTGATTTTATTCAACTTCTCCTTAGGAACCTTGAATAAATATAGGTTCGAGCCCATTCTAAAAAATGAGAAATTCAACTTTCACTGCAGTGCTATTGGCATTTTGGTGCAGATGTAGGAATCGATCAGAGGCGGTTCATAAACTGACTTCTGCAGAATCGCCATCTCTGATGTAATTTTTATAAACTGCTTATCGGTCCGCCTTCTTATCGCTGTTTTTTCAGATGTGATGAGAGAAAACGCTGTGAAATCCTTGGAGATGTTGCTTAAAGTCTTTCTATTCCAAAGTATTGAATATATCAAATAATAGTGATTATTATTGTTGTTAATAATTATAATTCTTGTAAACTGTGACGATTATTAATATTAATAATGATAATAATTATTAATATTATCTACTCATGCTGTGCAGTCATGGTGATAAAAAAGTGTTACCTCTGAAATGGCATTTACTGTGTATGGAAAGACTATTTCACTCGCGTTTGAATGCCCAACATATCTGTTTTCTCCTAATTTGTCAGGAGGATCAATTGAGTTCCATTGAGTACTGATTATTTTTAGAAAAAAATTTGAAAGACTTCCGTCATCATGAAGTGTACGTTTTGTTATTTTTTGTCAAGATTTGCGTAATGATGAAATCCACTACGAAAAAAGTTGTATAGTGGTCATTGACTCGTTGGTTTGACGTTTTTAAAAGTTTTCTGAAAGCAGTCTACGAATTGTTTTCATTTCATTGAAGAGAAAACCCTTCGCGTTCAACATCAGTAGTCTAGCTAACGACCCCATCGTATGTTTGTAGTAACTGTTTAGACCATTCAAAATAATAAAAAATATCTTTTGAATGCAGTGCTGTACATAAGTGATCTGAATGCTGAAATCTAGACGCAAGAGGTGCTGAAATCCAGACATTGTTTCAGACGCGCACGGTGCGAGGTGGCAACCAAGTCCAACTTTTTCGCCGCCTTCGTGCAGGTTTTTCGCCGCCCAAGAAATTAAATCGCTTAGGCGGCCAAAAAACACGCATGCTCCAGCGAAAAAGTTGGACTAGGAAGTCGTACTGCCATCGGTACGAGTCGTTGTTTTTAAAAATATCAGCAGAGATGAAACTATTGTGAAATCCATTGTCTACTCCATGATTGGCGTGTCGTGGGAAGCTCACTTTTTGAAGTTTCAGTTGTATGCTTTAGAAGCGCCTTGTTTAAGAGAGAAAGAGGTAGCACTCTTGTTCTAAGCGACGCGTCATGAGTCGGTGATATGTGTATAACACAGTCGACTTCATGCGTTCTTTTGCAATAATTTTCGTCGAGTTGAAATGTACGGTACGCTTCTTATACCAATTAAAATTGTATAGGTTATTTTTATTTGAAGTTTCAAACTTCACAGTTGAGTTAACTAACAAATGGTATCATTGTATAAATTAACCCCTCAGGGGCATACAGCTATTGTATCTTTGGGAATTAGCGCTCCCAGGAGTAAAATGCGGGGACTCGAGCTAATGGTTAGGTGAACCTATTTGTTGCAATAGACGATTTTTTTTTTCAGTTACGGACCATCTTTTGGCGGTTCACTGCTGACTGCTTATCAGCACTTACTACTTTCCTATTCAACTGTTGTTTTCATTCTGAACTTACCGTTTCTATGCACCTTATGCATAGATTCCGCGTTCCCTTGTCTCCATACTAAATGGTGCCTTTCTCTATTTTGGAAGCCTTCGTTGGGATTAGGAAGGCTTAAACCAACATCTAATCTAATTTGCACCATGTGTATAGATTCCGCGTTCCCTCCTAGTAAATAGGACCTTGCTTCTCCTTCTCTTTGGAACGCTTTTGCTGTGCGGTTTGGAAGGCATAAAATAACGTCTAATCTTATGTACCTGTTGCTGATGTGTTCTTATTGAACATTAAATTCTGCTCAGTACTGTGAAAACCATTTCCGATGTTCATTTTGATTGCTATTTTGCTCAGAAATTTTGAGTTGGGGTTCGCACGTCAGATTTGTGTCTCAAAACAGAACGAATTGGTAAGTACAAGATGTTTGAGATCACGTAGTGTTCTGGAAATCGGAGACCGCTGTTGAAGAAAATGGTATCATTGGTTGGCACTATATTTAACGTTTTTTATTCTGTAGTGTGTATTGTTTGCCATTTTTGCCATTGTTTACGTTATGTATGTTTAGCTTTGCCGCAAATTCATTTCTACAGTTACGCGAGGCTACACGAAATGTGTAGTACCCGAAAATAGCGTATAGAGAATTAAGAGGAAAAAACGTGTATAGTAGACAACTTAACTGGTGTATGAAAATGACCAACGTTTGCCGAGATCACTACCGTTGGCTGTTGACAGTCACACCGTCATCAACAATGGCCAAGCAGGTACTTAAAAGCCGCTCGGCAAGACGCTTACCGCGAAAGATGACTGCATCTCACCGCTTAGAAATTACATTAGAAGGAACTTTTCTGTAATATTTTCTTACTCTAACCATTAGCATTGAATAATTCATACCAGGTAGAGAGTGAAATGTTCATTAAAGAAGTCGAAAGTCTTAAGTTTAAAATCCAAATTGAGTTAAATATTTCGCCGTCAATGATCCTCTAGTGGCGCTTACCTTATTTATTATTTCTAGAAAGGTGTTATAAGATGGACGTAATTCAGTGTTCTGCAATGTAAATGAAGGAACGTGTTAGTAAATATATATAGTCGAAAGTTCGTAGGCCCGTGCTCATCCAACATCGGCTTAATGTTCTGTAGTTTTACTTCATCTTCGATAGTATCTGTTGATAATCTTTTAGATAATATAAAGTCGTTTATCGTGCTGACAAGCCAACATTATGTGTTGAGTGACGACGATTGGATAATGATGTTCAACACAGGCGGGGCATGTTGACCCCTGCCGTGTTCAACAAACTTTGTTCATGTAAGCGTAGTGTCCACGTTGAAGTGGCCGACTCGTTCAAGAGTGACTGTAAAGAGAAAGTGTACTGTCCTCGTCATGTTTTGCTACCCTTGTTTAGATGGAGTGTTTCTGCCACGATGTTCTCCTTTACGAAGCGAGGGTTTCTAACGAGTGCTGATTTTTTGATTTAGTGACTCCTTTCACATAGGAATTTATTTTCCGCTTTTTCCTACTCGACTCTTCAAGTCATTGCACCCGATGTCCATTTCCCCCTTTTTTCTTTTATGGTTGATACCACTGTTAAAACACTTTCATCGTCCGAGATGGTGGACCTCTCAATAATCAGCCAAAAGCACAAAGGAGAATACCGACAGCTGCCCTGCACTTCACCTCGAGTTTTTACGTGATCTTTTTCTTAATACAGCATAGAGCACAATATTAATATCATGAAGCACAGGAAGGGATCTCCCAAGTAAATGCCACCCGCGACTAAGGGAAGTGATAAAACAGCGTGGAGAATTAAAGCTTTTTCTTTAAAGCAAGAAAATTGTCACATGTCTATTAAATAAATAAGTACGAAATTCAAAATCTGTTAGTCACAACAAATTGTTCAAAAAGCTATGTTAATCTGGAAGACTCAAAGTAGAACTTAAATCAACATTATAGAAGCATATCGACGCCACAAAACAGATAATTAAATAGTACAATAGTGAGTCACTGTCTGAAATAAAAATTCTACGGCCCCTTATGTATTAACTGTATGCATTGAAAAAAATAAGTTTTCTTCGAATTCTACATTAACAAAGTCAAAATAAAGGTACGTAGATAGTAATGTTGCGAGCTAGAATTCCCCGCATCGACGCAAATAAGGAAATTTATAAGTAATTAATCACAACGGTTGTCTCCCCAATTTTCAAGTTTAATTTAGAAGACGCCCGAACTTGAATTTTGGCTAAAACACGCCATTGTCACCACTGGAACACGCGGAACAGATGACGCACCTCCTGCCAACACCACAGAGCGTCTTACTTCAGCGTTGCATTTCTACAGTAAATATTATTGCGTTTAGCCAGGGCGAGACTTGGTTAAAACGTTAACTGGTGAGGTGACTGGGTGTAAATTTCGTACGTCAATAGGACAAACATGAGCAGCTGTGAAGAGCTGCGTAAAAGTGCTTCCCGGATTTTGCTCAAGTGTTACACGTGCTATTTAGCGCTTCTCAACAAAGGCGCGAAGTTGTACGCATCTGAGGTACCGTTCCCAGCTAATGATACGAGATTATAAAATCAGAACGGTCCAGAAACGTGTTTCTCCAAATCACAGAAGCAGTAAAATAAGGGTTCCCTAACAACTGCATTACCTCACAACAAAATATACCTACAGTTATGTATACTTAAGCCTCGACTTAAAAAGCGCAGAAAATCACAAATATGATTAAGTGAAGTCCATAACAAAACATCTGCAAATGTACGGTCCACAGTATTGCTTAGTTCTATGGAGGTTTACATAAAATCACACGACATTTGCGGCTACGCTGGAAGGCATTTCAACTCCTTCTGTTGGCACAACATACTAAATGGGATAAAATAATGTGTGAGGTATCTGAAAAATAAAAAACTACGCGCAAATAGCAAACAAAAGAGAAAGCAAACTCAACGATACGCGAGCTGTAAAAACCTCGGAGAGAACTATTGAGGCAAGAAGAGAAAACGTTAAATAAAACATCGTTAAATTCTGCAATATTGGAAGAGACCACAGGACTTCGAACTCCCTTACCTGACCGATTTGCCACTGTTACATTTGCTTTAAAAAGATTTTCTGGGTTTGAAGAATTATCAGTTTATCCAATGGCAAGTCAGCAGGAGCTACCAAGAAGACCAGTTTCTAAAACAGAACAAATGCTAACAGACTTACAAACCAGACACTGATAGCACCGACTCCAGTCAGGTTTTTAATTAAGCAATGTCGTAACAAGGAAAATTGAGACTTGGCTGCTTGGCCTTTTCTTTCGCTTGAAATTACTTCCAAGTGAATTTCGCCAATAAAAAAAGACTTCCACAAGTTAGGCGCTAATGGTCAACAAAAACGAACAAGAACCGTTGGTAATACCTAAAGTCAAATACATCAACAGGAAACCAACGTGTCCGTTCCATCTATCAACAAGTACTATACGTAATCGGTAAATTTGGCGTCACACAGTGAGAGGACTATGATTAGCATAAAAAGTGAAAAACACACTTCGTAAAAAACTTCAAAACGTGCAGAAAGACGATGCATCGTTCAGTTTTATCCAAGAAAAAAATGACCTGTACGCAATAACATAATGAAATTTCGGGGAAACACGTTGAAATAAAGAAATTGAAGAATCTAAGGGAAAGTAAGAGTAAGATAATTACGGAGAACAAGAAGGCGCCATCGTCTTCCACAACGCCTTCTTCCTGGCCATCAGTGCATAAAGCATTGCACAAAACAAATTCACAGGAGCTTAGCGTGATAACATCGTAACAACAAACACAAAAGATAGAAAATTCACAGTAGATAGAACAGAAAGCAAGAAGATCAATACGACAAAAAGGTCACAGTCGAAGAATCGCTTCTATGCACAGTTAAACTGTGCATGGCAACATTTGCATCTTATACTGTAGGTCACTTCCCGAGAAAGCAATGAGCAATAGATACAAGTATACGTGACTGAATATATACATTCACCACTCCAAAATATCAATTTTAGTAATTCATACAAGAAAGAAAGAAATGAACGAATAAAGTTCAATGAGAAAGCCAGACGCATGAAACATAAGCGGTCTTTGGCCCCATTCCGATAACGCTAGGCTCAAGCCTAGAGGCCCAGTACTGACTTACTCAGAATGAGCTTCTCAGTTGAGCAAGAAATGGAACCGCAACAAGGGCAGCTCTACTAAACCCTTTTCTGTCCACTTTTGAAAATAGCCTCAATATATTGTATTTCTTGTTAAATTTGTTCCCTAGTGTTCGTTCTTTGGAGTTCACTGATGAGTGGCTGCTCCATCCTCATTCAAATGTCGGTCACTACCTGATGCCAGAGTAAGTCTGATGATGGTGGTTATGATGACGGAAATATGAGCAGAAAATGCTGACGTTGAAAAGTTAAGATTGGAAAATAACTTCGAGAACGAGCCTCCCTAAGCATAACAATGGAGTTAGAAAAATGATAGAGGAAGGCGCCATTTAGTATGGAGTTATAAGAAATGTGGAATGAAGGTACAAGAGGAGTTTCCACACATGATCTATTGCGCAAAGAAACAGCAAGTTATGAAATAAGTTTATGATACACGATTAAAGTTGAAGAAAAAAGTAGTAAGTGCTGAAAAAGTGATAGGAGCTGGAAAAAAGATAGCAGTGAACCGAAAAACAGATTGTCTGAAACTTAACAAGAAAAATAAATATCTCATTTCAACAAAAGTACGCTGTTTTTAATTTTGTGCTAGATACCTCACACCCTCCTCCCCTCCTGGGAGCACCAACTGCCATAGATACACTAAAAGTACCTCTTTAACACGTTCACCGCGTTTTGGGTCATATGCGTCACAACAGGTAAATTGCTCATTTAAGTATCGGTATAACCATCATACGAAGTGATATAGCGTGCAATTTTTATTTTTCATAATGCTTAGGAAAAATAAAGATGTATTCGAGCGGAATCACAACCTAACCAAACGAACCGTTAACAACCGCGATGAACGTGTTAAGGCGATGCAGGTCTACTGTCCTAAGTCTCTGCACATGCGCAGGAGAGGAGAAGACGGATACAGGACTGTCCAGCCACACGGCCATAGCAGAAATGATATCCACCTTGTGTATAAAACGATGAACTGAGGATATCAAAAACACCGATGAAACGCCTCTAAAGCATCTTCGGTGGTAAAACATCCTATATAATAATACAAGACTGTCTCAACAGCCTATTAACGATTGAACCACCACCCAGAGCTCGGTAGCAGTCACGGTAGAAAAAACAAGGCAGAGTCAAACCAGTTTTTTTCGTCGACTGTGTGGCAATGCTGACGTCACGGCAACGAACCAATAGCAGCGCTCATATTGCATCTGACAATACTGCTAGCCCCAAATCTGGCACCACTTTTGGCCTATCGACATGTCGCAATGGTGACGTCATAAAGTTTGTTTGAAATGAAGCCTTTCTATTGGCTAGCCGAACAAGAGGTGTATTTTCCCCCATAGAAATGACTCTACCTTGCTTCCTCTACCGTGATGGCAGCACACGCAGCTCAGGACCCAGCGTGGGTGCGGAAGTGGCTCCAGCCGTGGAAGCAGCGCGTGAATTTCTTGCTTTCTTTGGCCTTGAAAGTACAGAGCAGCTTGCGTGGCCGCGACTCTTCTTTGACGCGCAAGTTTTGGACATATACCTGCATGGAGATGTCGATTTTTAAAAAGAGCAGGTCTGCCACAGTTTTTCCAATTCTTTGGTAGTGATGTTTATATCAGATAGAAAGTATTCGGGCTAATTTCATTTTTGTGACACAGTTGGCGGATTAGCCTATTTACCTTTGCAAATATTATTTACCATTACAAATAGCAAAGCAATTAGCCAAATAAGTGCAAATGAACATCGTGGTTAAACATAAAATGATGTACTTGAAATTGAAAACCTACTCAATACGAGAAAAATCAACCATAATACGACAAATGTAACTTCTCAAAAATGCTCCCAAAAATACATTCATTATCACTAAGCATAAACAAGACAAGCATCTGGAGGCACCAAGACACTGAAAATTGACAATTGAATTACCTGAGTGCAATATAACATCGTTAACTTCTAAAAAAAAATGCTCCCAAAAAATACACTCATTATAACCAAGACACTGGAAACAGACAGAAAATAATTACATGTGCGCAATATAACACATGTAACTTCTCAAAATGACCCCCGAAATACATTCATTATCACCAAGACACTGGAAACGCAGAGAAAAGAATCACCTGAGCGCTCTTGAGAGCCAGCTTGATCTCTACGTCAGACGCCTTGGACCCGAGCCAGAGGAACACGTTGTTGCCATCGTCCAGTACCATGGTGTCATCGTCTGCAAGATCATCCTGTAGAAAGATTAGAATCGATTATTAGAGGTCAGTTTAAGCCTCACTAACCGCAACAAATGCGTTTCGAAGAGAGGAAGGCACCATTTAGTATGGACTCGAGGGAACGCAGAATTGATGCACAACGGGCATAGAAACAGTAAATTGAGAAAGAAATTCATGAAACATAATGAAAGTTCAGCACTCGAGGTACTGAAAAACAGAACAGCAGTAAACCGAAAAAAAGATTGCCCTTAACAATACAAAAAACATTTCATTTCAACAAAAATAGGCCTGCCTAACTCTCGGCTCTGGATCTCACATTTTCCCCCTGGGAGTGCTAATTCCCATAGTTACAATAGTTGTATCCCCCTGAGAAGGGCATCCTGTAGAATATTCCTTCTTTGAATACTTACATTTGCACACATACTGCCATTATGATGCTTCTGAGTAGGTATATCATCATTTAAAATCCTACACAGTAATCTGTATCGGCAATTTGTCTCATGTATTAAATTTCACTCTTATTTTCGCATAAAAATGTAACAAAATCATCACAAACGTGAGCAGAAATTAGAATATATTTCAAAATTGATGCAGGCGTTGCCTGTAAACAGCAGTGAGATGGATGTCTTAACGCCTTCCCTACGTATTGGGACGTATGTGTACCCCTGGGTAAATTGCTCATTCGCGTACCGGTATAAGTGAATGGCATTTCATGTTTCGCGACCTATTTAGAACATAACTGTTTTCATACGAGGTGAAAAGTAATTGTGAAATTACATTCATATTTCTTGGGAAAGATAACACATTCGAGCAGTTAAGTCGATTTCCCGATTCTGCTACTAACCAAACCAACCGTTAACAACTGCGGAAACGTAGCGAACACGTTAAGAGAAACCTACATCCATTTCAGTAACATAATATGAACAACCAAGCAACATTTCGGTTCACCCTGAACGACAAGCACGAGTTTCGCCTGATCAAAACCTCATCACTTCGCAGTGAGAACTCACTTGACAGAAGTCGGAACACTTCTCCGAGACGGCGAAGTACCCTTTATCGTTAGAGCAGCGGAAGAGTCGCGTGTGCTGCATATAGTCTGCGTCAGTGTCGTAAGGCTTCTTGCCTCCGATGCCCACCCAGAAGAAATTCTCAGGTTCCTCGCCTTCACGCACCACCTGCAACAAAATACAAATAAAATATTACCAAGCATCTCAATTTGGCCTTTACGATTGAGTTGATTAGTTATTAGTTAGTTTCAGCCTGCCTTAACACAAGAAAGATGTTCAATGAGAGGAAGGATGAAGGCACTATTTAGTATGGAATTGAAGGAACACGGAATCTATGCGCAAGGTATGTGTGAGCACATGATACCTTGCGCAGTGAAATAGTAAGTTGAGAAGGAAGGTTAAGAAACGAGATGAAAGTTTAAGAAGATAATCAGAGGTGCTGAGGGGGGCCTTTGCCAAGGAGTCCGATCATTCCACTCTCGGACTATCTCCAGCCAAAATTTACGATTTCTACGAGAGAAAGAAAGCATCAAAACAGTTAATTCACATCTATGGGACATCAAAATTTTTGACAAACTATTGAACATGCTTAAAAAATGAACTCGAACCATAATCATGACAATGAATATCGGTGCTTATCTATAAGCAGGCGCAAGGAGTTACAGCAGAAAAGTATGACTTAACCTTGCTAAAATGATTGATAGACTTTTACTCATATATGCTATGCGTAATACAATTTATGGAAAAAATAATCACTGAATAAGCAAAAATGGCTCATGCACTTGCAGCGCAAAAGACGGGTCAAATGACGATGCGATGCTTGACTCTGGATTTCTCTAAAACGCCTAGACCACAGCTATTTTAGATGAATTTTCTAGACCACAGCTATGCACCTCGTCAGTTTGTTCCTGGGGCGCATCTCATCTCTTACAAACAACCTCATCATTAGCAGCAAGCTTTCTAGCCATATTTCCGGACGCAGTATACGTAAATTGTGAATATTTGCATTTTGTCCCTTATCTCAACACTCTCTACGAATTCTTCATAAAAATTTACTGTAATATTAATGAGTTGATGACTAATTAATTACGACCAACAACGGCACTTTCGGGAGAGCGAAGAGAAAACCATTTAGTATAGACCGTAGAAAAAAGACAGTTTATACACAAGGTGCTTTCTCACACAGAATATGCTGCGCATAAGAACAGCAAGTTAAGACGACAGGGGAGGGAAAGGCAAAGAAGACATCGCAAAGGATACACAAAAACTGAAAAAAACAAGTGGGCATGGCACGAAAGATATAAAGTCCCAAAAGTCCATCAATAGCTAAGGTGACCAAGCACTATCTGCTACGGGCACCCGTCCTCATAAAATGAGTTAAACAAACTCAACAAGCTTAAACAAACTGCCAATATCATTTATACCCTGAGAGCTGGAACATGAATTTTCCCATTTTTAGAATTCATACACAAATTACGAGCTAAAGGTAAATATAAATTAATGGGATCATTATAAACCATCACAAAAATATTGATCATCATACATTCCCCATACTTCAAAATTTGAATTGTAGCAATGTCTACAGGTTTTACGAAGGTGTTCTTTCTCTCGTGTGTTTAAAGTCGTTGCATTTTGGTCAAACAAATGGTGCACTGAAATTCCAAGAGCTACATAAAAAGGTGCAAATATCGAGACCCTAGCTCTTAACAAAACACGACATACTGAACTAGTAATTTTTTGGTTGAAGAATTCGGAATCTACGTACTGACCTGCAGACTGTATTTCTCAGGATCAAACATTTCATCAGCAATTTCTTCAGTGAGTCTCGCTTCCTCATTGTCGCTCTTCTCTCCAAGCCACACATAAACGATACCACTGTCTTCTTCTCCACCAAACGGAACTTTAAGTATGTAGCAGAAGCAAGAATTGAGGAGGGCGGAGTCAACTTTGATTTGAATGCACCTCGTGAACAAAGGAGATCCGTTAGAGCGCATATGAAAGAGCTCTGGCTTAGGCTGGGGAGGAGGAGAAGGGGGTGATTGCTTCGGTTCTGTCACTTCTTCTTTATCAGCAGCTGCTCCATTGGGCGCTTCATCTCCTTCTTCAGTAGTAACAGCGTCGGTTGTTTGCTGGCGTTTCTTACCAGGAGGTTTCACTGGAGTTGCTCGTCTCCTATTACCAGAATGAATGACAAACTTACGCTTGAAATGAGCCATGAATTTAACCGCTTCTTGCTGCTGTTGCATGCGCACCACTTCAAGTTTGTCACCAAAAAGCATCTCGAACTTTTTCTGTAAACTGAAGGTGAACGTGAGCCAGCCCATATTAGAGGCATCACGGCCCTGCCAAAAGTAAACAACACACTGGAAGTCATCTTCAGGCTCTTCAGGTTGATCTTTTTTGCCACCGCTACCAGCTTCAGAATCCGTGTTGTTCTCTTCAGGCTGCTCAGCTGGAACCCAATATCTGCACAGAAACACGTAGCATTCACCCGACCTGAAATGGCCAAGCTCGTTTTCGGGAAGCTTCACGAACTTTTTGCCCTCAAGAACGAACGCGTCCATAGAATCCAAGTCGTCGTTCCAGTCTTCCATGCACTGCACAGCCTCCTCCAAAGTGATGGGTTGTTGCCGAGGCGTGAACAGGGCGCTCAGGTCCGTCTTGGTCTCTTGCTTGGAAGCCCAATCTTTGAGGTTGGCACCCGTCTTGCGGACGGAGTCAGCAGTTCTAGTGAAATCTACATCGATGACGTCGTTCCAGCCGGTGAACTTGCTCTTGAAAACCATTGGTTCATTGCCCTCTTTTACAAGAGTGGTGGCTGCATGAGACGGACGCTGGATCATTTTGAGAAGCTCTTGTGACAACTTCAAAGCCGCGGCTCGGACGAGTCGCGTCGACTTGCGCCCAATCCACACGAAAACGTCGCAGTAGCAGTCCAAAATGAAGACGTTTTTGGTGACGAGAAGCTTTTTCACAAGTTTCTTTTCAGGCACTTCAACCTGAGGAAGTTCTAAATACCCCATTCCCAAACCCACTTGGTATAACCTCGGTAAAATGGGATCAAATTCTTCTGTATGTTCGACGATTTCGTACCCCTCAGGAGTGGTTTCATCTTCGTGGTCTATACCAAGTATGGCCCAAAAATCGCCCCACTTGTTGCTTTCTTTGCCTTGGACCAGCATGTGAATTTCAGCCTCATTCTTGCGCTCGTCTTTGTTTATTTTTTCTGCCGCTAAACGGGTCTTCGTCGTCAAAGTCTTCTTGACTTTCTCTCCTTGCCAAACGTAGAGCTCTTTGCCATCGTCCAGCAGGTAGACATGCCGTGGGTCAAGAGATGAAATGTCCAACGCAACAGTTTCGAAGTGCACGCTTTGACTGTTAGGGTGAATGCAGTACATGCGCACCGGGTAGTCCTGCAAAATACATAATTTTAAAACGGTGAAAATGAACTTTTTAAAGGAAGTGTTTTGCTACAGCTTTATTAAAGTTCTCTTATGGTAAAACTTGAGTCTTCTATTTTTATCCAGGAACACACTGAGCATTTCAATAAAGTTCGTTTATAAATTTTAATACTTGTGTAAATAAATTTTAAATTAATACTATAATTTGCTCTAAAAATTTGATGTCCTAAAAAAAGGGACTCTAAAGTTACGACCAACGATCCTTATTAGATTAGATCATAAGTTAGTATAAACCTCCCTAAATACACCACCATCCCAAAGTACCTCTTACTCAAAGTAAAACCATCTCAAAGTATCACTATTCCAAAATACCCATTAATCAAAGTACCAATTCCTCAAAGTCCTACCATCCCAAAGTACCTCTTACTTAAAAGTACCACCTTTTGCCAGTACCACCATTTCAAAGTGCCACCACCTCCCAGTACCCCACCACCTAACACTACTACCACCACCTCACAACACACCAGCCCCCGCCACCACCACACACCACCACGACGCGCTGAGCCAAACAACACACCACTTCCTCCACAGTAAAGAAGCCCGAGGCGGTCCTGCCGCCCTCGATGTAGGCAATTTGGTGCTGGAAGATGTCGAGGAACTCCTGACTTTCGTCGCCCTGCTCCTCTCTGTGAGTGCGCCCCTCCGCACCCAAGTAGTTGCGCAGGTTCACCGCGTGGATTGCGGCGCATGCCTTTTTGTCCAGCTGAAAAATTACACCGCCATCAAGGTCTTGACTCTGAAAAGCCACGGAGGACTTCTCGGTCCACTTTTGAAAATAGCCTCAATGAATTGTATTTCTTGTTAAATTTGTTCCCTTGTGTGTTCTTCAAAGTTCATTGTCGAGTGGCAGTCACTTCCTTATTCTGATGTTGGTCACAACCTGATGCGAGAGTAAGTCTGAAGATGGTGGTTATGATAATGGTAATTTGGGCAGTAAAATACTGACGTTAAAGGGTCAAAGCTTGCAGAACACGGTGGAGGGTCTAGACTGGAGTAATCTTCAAAAGCAATAAGTTATTTTTTGAAGGAGAACACATTTCAAGATGGTGTGTTCGAACTGTAGCAAGTCTTCAAACGCGACAACATATGTGATGAAATGCTGAGGCCAAGACATTTCAAGTAAAGTTATAGTTATATACTTCACAAAGGGTGACCTCTTTTTCTTACTTAAGAATCAAATATGGAGGCACTAAGCCAGCAGTTTGTGTGAAGAAAACATTGAGAAGGCAAACAAAATAATAACACCATAAGGAAACTTTAAGCTAATTTATCTGAATCTGACTTGAGTTTCTATTTCTTCAATATGGGCCGTCATTACTTCTGAGACTGTGCCTCATGACACGCCGAAAGTTCAGTTGTTTTAATAACCATAACACCCAACACCAAGTACCAATAATTGGACCTTAATGAAAATCAGATATATCACTCATTTCAAACAACTTTAATGAACTCCTCCAAATAAAACATGGAAAAACAATTTTGGCTTAAAGAAATTAGATAATCAGTTAGTTTGAGCCTCCCTAACTACAACAAAAGTGTTCTCAAGAGAGGAAGGATGAAGGTAATATTTTGTATGGCACTCAAAGATCAGGGAATCTGCGCACAATGTGCGTCTGCATACCCGAGCATAGACATGGCAAGATTAAAAAAATTTATAAAACAAGGTAACAGTTGAAGAATAAAGTAGTAGGTACTGAAAAACAGGATAGCAGTGAACCGAAAAAAAGGTGGTCCTTTACATAACAAAGAACATATTTATTTCAACAAAAAGAAGGCCTCCCTAACTCTCAGCTCGAGCCCTCACACATTTTCCTCCCAGGGACGCTAATTCCCAATGATACAATAGTTGTATCCCCCTGAGAAGATACTGAGAGAAAAAAGCATAGAGACTTCACTCAAAAAATTGCTTCCTTGATTATTATTATTATTATTATTATTATTATATAAGAAAGTTTTAGCCTCCCTCAACCACGACAAAGATGTTCTAAGAGAGGAAGGAGGAGGGCACCATTTAGTATGGAGTTGAGGGAACGTGGAATCTATGCACAAGGTGCACAGAAACAGTAAGCTAAGAAATAAGTTCATGAAACAAGAAAAAGTTGAAGAAGAAAGTAGTAGGTGCTGAAAAACAGGACAGCAGTGAACCAAAAAAAAGTTGGTCCGTAACAAAACAAATCCTATTCTATTTCAACAAAAAGGAAGCCTACCTAACCTTTAGCTTGGGCCCTCACATAGTCCCCCTGGGAGCGCTAATTCCCATAGATACAACAGTTGTATCCCCCAGAGAGGTTGCTTCCTTGATTGGTAGAAAATTACACGTTTTGTTAGCGTATTTCCCGTGTATCATTTTCTGGCAGCATTCAACACCATTCCAATTGGCCAATGTAGCTAAGCATTTTAAAGACCTGAGAGCAGCAGCTGTAAGGTGCCACACTCTGGTGCCTGAGCGTGATTGCTGTGAGACGGTACACATTTGTTGCCATATTCTATTATGCTCGCATTTGTTGCCATAATCTATTACGCTCTCATTTGATGCCATAATCTATTACACTTGCATTTGATGCCATAATCTATTACGCTCTCATTTGATGCCATAATCTATTACACTTGCATTTGATGCCATAATCTATTACGCTCGCATTTGATGCCATAATCTATTACGCTCGCATTGGATGCCATAATCTATTACGCTCTCATTTGATGCCACAATCTATTACGGTTGCATTTGATGCCATAATCTTTTACGCTCGCATTTGTTGCCATAATCTATTATGCCCTTTTATTTCAAGTAACTGCTAGCAAACCTAGGATCAAGTACCGCACCAACTATTTCAGGTAATCAACCAAGTATTAAGAGTAGTTTTCTCGCCGATCCAGAAGTAGATGTGCCATACTAAACAGAAGGTGTCGTCCTGCTCTATTCCATCCTTTTACTTCAAGTAGCTGACGAACCTGGGAAATTTTATTCACCATTTCAGGTAATCAACCATGCACTAACGGTGGTTTTCTCGCCGATTTAAAAGTAGATCTGCTATACCAACACAAGGTCTCAACAAGCTCTAACCCATGTTTTTACTACATAGTCACGGTAGAAGAAACAAGGTAGCGTCAAACCAATTTTTTTTGTCGACCGTGTCACAATGCTGACATGGCATCGAATCAATACCGGCGGTCAGATTGCATCTGGCAACCCTGTTAGCCCCAAATCTGGCACCACTATTGGCCTTACGACATGTCGCAATGATGACGTCATCAGTTTCTATTGGCTAGCCAAGCATGAGCAGATGTGTTTTTATTATAGAAATGACTCTACCTTGTTTCCTATGTCATGTAAGTAGCTGACAAACCTGGGATCATTTCATTAACGATTTAGGGTGATCAACCATGCACTAATGGTGGTTTGCTCGCCGATCCAGAAGTAGATCTGCCAGACTAAACAGGTGTCGACGGAGAGTTCTATCCCATGCTTTTACTTCAAGTAACCTGGGATCATTTCTTTAACCATTTAGGGCAATGAACCACGCACTTACGGTGGTTTTCTCGCCGATCCAGAAGTAGATCTGCCAGACTAAGCTAGAAGTGTCGTCGAGCTCCGTCTTGAGCACAATGTAGCAGTCAGCCTCGTAGAACTGGCCATGGGTCGCGTCTTCCATTTGGTTGGGCAGGAAGTTCTCAATTTCCCACACCGTCAGACCAGGAATTTGACCAACGTCCTCGTCAAAGAACTCGTGGTAGTTCAGAGCTGGTCGTTCCAACGCTTCGTCCCACCGTTTTTGCCTTGTGAAGAAAAATTTTCATCATTGTATAGGGCGGACCAGAAGTCACTTTGCCATTTTGAAATTTTATTACGCACAAAATAAAAAAGATACAAATCTTTAGTAAACGGCAAATGAAAGAAGAGTTCTTCAAGTTTTTAATAGATATGTTACAAAATAACTATATGGCCAGCAGGTGTGCCCACAGCGCATACCGCACGAGAGACCATGACACTTTTAAGAGCAGCATTTCCAGACAAACTAATTTCACGCTTTGGCAACTTGCATTCCTTGGCCACCTCGATCACCAGATATAA
The DNA here is from genome assembly GCA_014220935.1 of Platorchestia sp. MABIK. Classification (NCBI taxonomy): domain Eukaryota; kingdom Metazoa; phylum Arthropoda; class Malacostraca; order Amphipoda; family Talitridae; genus Platorchestia; species Platorchestia sp. MABIK. The sequence continues at coordinate 5,716 of JACJUY010008512.1, read as the reverse complement.
CTCCTCCTGATTTTCTCTTTTGGTTATGTTTAAAGGAGAAAGTAATTGTAAATAATCCAGACAAGCTTGATGAGCTAAAACAGAATATCTCCAAAGAAACTAATAACATTTCACCAGATATGCTGAGAAGAGTGATCCTAAACACACAGGTCAGAGTTCGTATGCGCATAAACAATAATGAAAGACATTTGAAATAAATTATTTTTGAATAAAAAACTTTAAGTATTCTTCTTTCATTTGCAGTTTCCTAAGGATGTTCATCTTTTATAGTTTTTGCGTTTTAAAATTTTGAAATGGTAAAGTGACTCTTGGCTCACCCGGTATGATAAAACGCCACGTGTCTCCTTTAATTTATAAATAAATTTATTTTTTGTGCATAATATCTCCTATGTTATTACAAAGGGAATCTCACTGAATACATTGAATTGGTTGGTTTGTTTATCTATCACGCTCTAATAGGATCCTTAATGACCGTATCTGTGAAACGAGTTTCCTGGATGATTGTCGAAAGGAAACATCGAATCCTGCCATTTCCGACGGGTCGTGTACAATAGTAAATTATAACTTACAAAAGGTTAAAAAATGAGAGATTTCTCATCATTGAACCTCAACTATCTACACTATAATAAGAGCCGCGCACCTCCGTGCGTCGCACCCACCAGCCGAAAGCGGGTGATGAGCGTATCTGTGATACGAGCATCATCAACTCCACAATTTTTGGGGTGTTAATCCATCGGATTTAGAGTCAGAATGAATATCACGTGTATTGTTAAGAAATTTGAATGTTTGTCACGTGATCTGTCGAACATTATTACACATTTTTAACGAGTCGCGTGCACTCGTTGTTCTAATATTTACTGACACGAATAGGCTTAAACGAACAACAGCACAACTTGAGAATGTAATAGAAAAATGACTGTTTTGATGCTAGACTTGAATGTTTTTTTCCATAAAAGCATGTCATTTCAACTGGGGGATTAAATGGGTCATATTTGACGGCGATACGTTTAACTGGAGTTCAATATACACAAATTCGAAGTAATTTGCAATGAGATATTTTGAAAATGCAAACATTAACATAGTCACAAAAACGAGACAAATTACTGGCGTTGACATCAAAATTATTACAAAAAAACTTCACATCTCTCACTCGAAATTTGAAACCGTAACTAAGGAAGTTTTAACATGTTGACTACGTATTGGGACATATGTGTACCACTGTGTAAATTGTTCATTTGCACACTGGCATAAATGAATAGCATTTCAATTATTTCACTATTTTTTAATAATTAATTTTAGCAAACGAGATGGACTATTATTTTGCAATTATATTCTTCACACTTTTTAGAAAGGATTTGAATGGATTTGAGTAGTAAAGGCGGTTTTCAATTCTGATACTTACAACCTAACGGAACCGAACCAACCGTAGCAACCGCACAAACGTAGTCAACGCGTTAATTACAAAATCGCGGCATTCTGATCATTGTCTGACTCCCGCAGCTGAAGATTAGATGTTAGTTTAAGCCTCCCTAACCACTAAAAACAAGTGTTCCGATGAGACGAAGGCACCATTTAGTATGGAGATAAGGGAACGGCAGAAACAGTAAGGTGAGAAAGAAGTTTATGAAACAAGATAAAAGTTGAAGAAGAGAGTAGTAGGTGCTGAACAGAACAGCAGTGAACCAAAAAAAATTGGTCCTTGTCATAACAAAAAACATTTTATTTCAACAAAAAGAAGGCCTACCTAGCTCTCAGCACGTGCCCTCACACGTTCTCCCCTGGGAGCGCCAATTCCCAAAGATACAATAGTCGTTTCCTCCTGAGAGAAAGCCTACCTAACTCTCAGCGAGGCCCTCACACATTCTCCCCTGGAAGTGCCAATTCTCATTGATTTCCCCCTCATGAGGGGCCCTGCAGCAGAAACCTCACCTCAAGACTTGAGTGCTGCGCTCCTCAGTCATCTTTTCCTTCTGCTTCTGCTTCTCCTCATCCTTGGCTATGTCCTTCATGCCCTTCAGGATCTTCTCTTGCTTGTCGTCCTGCTGGTCTTTCCGGAACTGGCGCAGTCGCTTCTTGCGTGCGATAGGGTCTTTAGGTGTGCCTGGTATATGTGATATTTACATTACAAATAATTATATATTAATATTTACGTTAATGGTATCCGAAAACTGGCTTTTAGCGTGCGATAGGGTCTTTAGGTGTACGTGATATTTGCATTACAAACAATTATACATTAACAAAAATGTTATACAATAAAAAACAAAATGAATCTTCATTGTCAATTGTGGTCCTTAAATAGCACACATCTTTGATTAGTTTCAGCAATATTGTTCCATTACAATAGTAGTGCATGTATAATACACACATATTAATTTCAGTAATACTGTTACACAAACAGACTTAAGTGCACCATCAAAACAAAACAAAGGAATTGAGGTTCTCAAACACATGAAGAAATCACTAAGGCCGCATCAGGCGCTTATCAGCAGAGTTACCACGAAGCATTTTCCGCCCCTTAACACATAATTCTAACTCTTTGCGATATGTTCGACTACCCAAGAGCCGGATCTTCAAGCAATTTGTGTAGCCGTAGCGTTGCAGCCCGCTTTAAAATTTCTGGAAACTTGAGAAATGGACTTTCCTCAACAAAATCCCAAGTTTGAGCTTTTTTCAAGGAAATTCAAATACTTGGGTAAAAAAAACACTTAGCATAAGCCACGCCAGAAAATGAAGTTTTGCAGGTAGCTGCATTGCTGCGACAAGGTAAGTTACTTGATCTGACCTCTGTTTACCTTGTACCATCAAAATGGACTCCAAAATACACTTTCATAAAGATTTAATACACTTTATTCCCAGTGAAATTTGTGCCCTAATGTGGTCTTCGAAATTCATTGTCGAGTGGCAGTCACTTCCTCGTTGTGATGACGGTGACGACATGATGCCAGTAAAAGTTTAATGATGGTGGTTGTGATAATGGTAATATAATTACGAAAGGCGGATGTTAAATGGTTAATGATGGTGGTTGTGATGATGGTAATATAATTACAAAAGGCGGATATTAAAGAGTTAATGATGGTGGTCGTGATAACAGTAATACGAGCACAAAATGCGGACGTTGAAGGGTTAAACAGCGGACAACACATCAATCCACAGACCCGTATTTTGGGCGTTGGCAGCCATGGTAGCAGCATTCTGAGCTCCTGCCTTGCTCAGTTGTGTCTGAAGAGAGAAGTCGATGTTGTAGAACTGGGCACCCGAGCCCTTGGCCAGCCCCCGGGGCTTCGGAGGCCACACCATGTCAGGGTTGTTGTCCAGGGCGAGCTCCTCCAGCGACTCCGTGATGAAGTGGATCGCTTCCGGAAGCGTCACAAGGCAGTTCGAGTTCAGGTGCAGTCGCTTCAGGTTTGGGCACCTGGTAACAAAATGCATAAGTCAACTCCCAGTAATGGCTTTAACCAAGGACATGTGATATCAAAAAAAGAATGATCAGATCCCAGTAGTTGTTCAAGTTAGAATGTGTGATATTTATACGAATAAGTCAGATCTCAACAGTTGCTTAAGACACCTGATGTCAAAATGCACAAGTCAGACCCCAGTAGTCTCTTAGGACATCTGATGTCAAAATGCACAAGTCAGATCCCAGTAGTCTCTTAGGACATCTGATGTCAAAATGCACAAGTCAGATCCCAGTAGTTGCTCCAAGTTAGGACATGTGATGTTAAAACGAATATGTCAGGTCTGAGTGGTGACTTCAAGTTAGGACAGCTGATGTCAAAATGAGAAATTCAGATCTCAACATCACTCATGAACTTTGGTTTGACTATGCAATGGCAGTGAGAAATAACATCCTAAATTAGAACAACTCATGAGCGGAGTATTTTGACAGAATTGACAGAACAGTGAGAAACGTACGTCAGCAATGACACAGTCATAAAGTAATGTAAGTACTAACACAGTTCTGTTGAGGAAGAAGAGAACAAGAATCATGGGCCCTCATGTTGACAAACAAAAATCCGTAAATTATGAGCAATCCAACGGACAAAATCATTTGACCAATTTGCCACTTGCAGTAAAGTTTAAAGAGCAAATTTCCCACAATAGAAAAAGTTTTTCAGTGTTACCAGTTGGCACACCATTAAAGTAGAGTCAAAATAATAACAAGCAGAAGCCGATTTTAAATTATAGAAGAATTCTAGCAGCAGGCAAATAGCAATAGAAAAGATGCAAGTTCTAGTTAATGCTAGGAATCAAAATTGTGCAGTGTAGCCAAAATCAGGACCAGAAAAACAGCAAAACGGAAAAGCTAAATGTGTTACATAATTTAATCAAAGAAACCTGCAAGTTCTTGTTAACACTAAGAACCAAAACTGTGCAGAGTGCAGCCAAAATCAGAAATGCAGAAACAAGGAAAAGTAAAAAAGTGTCACATAAATGCAGCTGAGTAACCTGCAAAGTCCCTCAGGAATCATCTCGAGCTTGTTGTAGGCGGCAGAAAACACTTCCAGTCTGCCGAGCTTGCCAATGCCAGAGGGCAGCCCCTCGAACGACAGCTGGTTCTCGTTGAGTATGAGCCTTCTGATCTGCTCCAGCCGGCACAGCTGGGACGGCAGCGCAGCCACCTTGTTGCGGCAGATGTTCAGCACTTCCAGCTTAGTCCAGGTTTCTGAAATTTGTATTGGTGGCATGAGTGAAGACTGTTCGCTGCTTCAAAATTTATATTGGTAGCATGAGTGAATACTGTTTGCTGTTTTAAAATTTATATTGGGAGCATGAGTGAATTCTGTACGCTGCTTTAAAATTTAGATTGGTAGCATGAGTGAATACTTACCGCTGCTTTAAAATTTGCATTGGCGGCATGAGTGAATACTGTACGCTGTTTAAAATTTATATTGGGAGCATGAGTGAATACTGTTCACTGCTTTAAAATCTATATTGGTAGCATGAGTGAATACTGTATGCTGCTTTAAAATGAATATTTGTGCGATAAATTCACCTGTTACAATGCTTTAAAATTTATATTAGTGGCAAAATTAACCTGTTACACAACATCAAAATGAATATTTGTAGCGCACATAAACTCATGTTGTTTTAAACTTAGATGAAGTAGCAAAAAGGACAAGATGAAGAAGGGTTGAACGGAAGACAAAGACAGTTGAGCTAACAGGATCTCTGAGGGATTAAAAATAATGAAAAAAATGGAAATTAAAAAAACATGGATTTTAAAAAAACATGGAAATTAAAAGAGCATAGGTGTGTAGGTTTTGGAACTATACAACAATGTTGAAATCACCGTGAAATAACTACAGTCAAATAGAATTAGGTTAACGGCTGTAAAAAGCTTTCACAGAAAAAAAGGGACCATTTAGTATCAACCAAGGAAAACGGAGAATCAATGCAAAAGATGTGTTCCCACACAAAATTCTTTTCACGTAGATATAACAAATTAAGAAGGAAGTTAAGAAACAACTGAGGTTCAACAGAACGTAATAAATAACGAAAAATGGTAGTCGTGAACCGAAAAATACACAACAATAAATTTCAGCTCTACAGTAGACCTCACATCTTCCTCCTGGGAGCGATACTTGTCATAGATAAATAATTGCACCCCACTTTGTGTTTCCTTGAACTTTATTTATGCTGAAGTTAGCCATGAAATATTTACGTTTTCTAATAATGACAGAAAACTCCATAGAAAATTTTTGCATTCAAGGGCAGA
>JACJUY010008511.1:12939-31302 GCA_014220935.1 Platorchestia sp. MABIK | reverse complement strand
CTTTATCATTAACACAGCCTAAAACGATTACTTAATTCTCAGCACATTACGACAAACACGAGAGTAGACACTCACCGAGATCTGGTCTTGATACGGCAACGGCAGACGGTCTAATGGACCGCTGAGTCGCGAACAATGCTTGAGGAGCGTGATGTTGCCATAATGTCTTGCTGAACTGGTCTCGTAAGACGTTGGGCTATATTTATTATTTTGTCTTTTTAATCAAAGACTTTCTAAAAGATACAAAATTTACTTTAATATTTAAATCCAGATTTGTATTAATTATTCTGGAATTTTCCGGGCACCACATGTGTACTTTTCATTATTGCACTCGTGCCCTCTTGATCATTTCGTTTAAATTTCTGTGTGATTTACTCGCGTGTTCCACGTTCAAGAATAAAATAAATATGTTTAATCTTTCAAATTTTGTCGTTATTATCCATGCTGATAAATTAAGGTAAACTCGTGGTGCAACTATGCTAACACTGCTGTTTCTAATTTCCCTCCTTTTCTGTCATCCATTCTCTTCCTGTGTATTTCTATCTTTAATTTCCCTTCCCCTAAGACTATCGAGGTTGAAATCCTTCAATCGGTGACGAGAGGCCGATAGGCCTAGCCTCGTATCGTAACATTACTTCATCGAGAGCAGGCACTTACTTCATCGAGAGCAGGCACATACTTCATCGAGAGCAGGCACATACTTCATGAGTGGCTCACAGCCGACCAGCACAATGCCAGTGTAAGGATATAAAGCAGGTTAAATTACTACCTTGATGTGCACGTCAATACATACCATCCTCGAGTTAACATTTACGGTGTGGTCTTCATTGCTATCGATCCTCGAGTTCAAATATACAGTCTGCTCTTCAATGCTATCAATCCTTGCGTTAACACTCACGGTCCACTCTTGAATGCTATCAGTCCTAGAGTTAATATTTATGGTGTGGTCTTCAATGCTATTAGTCCTCGATTTGACATTTACGGTCTGCGCTCCAATGCTATTGATCCTCGAGTTATACATCATTTTGTGCGACCCTCAACTTATATGGAAATTTGTCCCAGCTATTCAACTATTACGATGCTGGATTCATGAATAATTTCTCAGGGAAATTTTGACACACTTGTGTGAGTCAAATGGTTATTCAGAGAAATCTTGCTACATCTGAAGAAATCTTGACACTTTTGACCGCTTGTTTAGGCGATCGGGGAAGTTAAATTTTCACTTTTCATAATATGAAAATTTCCCGCAGAAAAATTAGCAGTCTTAGGAGTTTGGGAATGAAATTTTATTCCCTCACCAGAAACCATAATGATTGCTGCTAATTTTAATCAAATTCTTCGATGTTGTCAGTTAATACATATATTTACAGGTTAGTCTGAGAAAGTGGTTAATTTATGTGAAATAGTATTGACTTGCGCTAAGTGTGCCATGGCTGATACAGTAATGTGTGTCGTATCAACCCATGACACACTAAAGTGTGTCACAATGCCACGATTTATGTTTCAAATTGATAATCTACTTTTGTGTGACGTATTTGTGATAAGTTGGCACACAAAAGTAAGGCGGTTTTGCGACAAAGTTCTTCTCAGTGTTGGACTAACTTGAAATGGAATGATTTCTACACGTGTTGGTTAGTACGAAGTGACGTCATTTGACTCAAGGATCGATAAAACTGACTCAACCATCCATCTTAGTGACGCCAGAAGCAAGTAAAGACTCATATCCTCTTATTTCTCTAACAATTTAATGACATTACTTCGTCTGAATTCTTTTTGCGGTTCGATTCTCATGCCGTGCGTGGACCGCATTTACAAGCGTCAAGATTAATCTACCTCTTAAGAATTCAGAGGAAGTTGTGAAATAAGAGCCGCTTCCAGGTCTAAAGAAATAGCTTTGTTGTGAGGTGTAGGATCTAATGCAAGAGAATGGAAGATGGAAAGCTACGAGCCATTCATAATTCTACTTCTAACACTTTGAGTGCGCCCATGACCCATCGGTGGTCATTGAGGGATTTTTATAATGTTCCTGACCAACCAACAGTCACTGACTCAATTTTCATAAATACCTAATGAAAACTAAATAAAGGGACTATCGGTTTAATGTTCGGTATTTTCGAAATTTACTTCTAAAAATAATTCTGATTTGTGTTGAATGTTGAACTTCAGTTTAACCCGCCGCACTCAACATGCTAAACAGATGTTCGCTTCTAAACCAATTTTGAACAACATGCTCAGCTGGTATCCTCTTCGGATAGTTAATGCACACTGCACAGTTGTTCGTTTTTTGTGTAGTGTGGAATTTATTATCAATCGTCATTTCATGCTTGCGTGCAATTGATCATACTTTGTATTTTACAGAGCTTAAAGCTGATCTCCGAAACGTTTTCGATTTTATAATAAAATGACTAATTTTATTGGTATTCTCTTCGCTTTTGAATTTTTAGTTATTCTAATTCATTCTAGTCTACTTTTTTCTACTCCGTTGTGATCCAATAGGATGTAAGGATGCGTGTACAATAGATGAATACGGCCGCTGTAAGCTTGTAAGTTTAAATTAATGGTGTGAAGCATGGTGAGTTAAATTGAATTTTTTTTCTGGTTAACGTGTCTAAAAATGTCATTTCTTCAATAAAGTTGGCCCAATTTTCAACCTGGGAATCATGGAGGAGATTTTTTCAAATGGGGTAAGTCAGAGTTCAATGGGATGACTTGCAGAAGCTGTTGTACATCCAACAATAATTGATGCTTCCTCTAAAAGTTTCGATTTTCTAACGTCCATGCTCTACTTTTTCCACTTTATTGTTTAGTGTGCGACCAATGAAGATTTAAAGCCCCACTTTATCTAGTGAAGCACGAACTGACCTGCTGACGCTTGCACCTGTTCTTCAAGTTTAGCACGAGGGTAAACTGACCTGCTGACACTTGGACCTGTCCCTCAAGTGGCTGACCTGCTGACGCTTGGACCTGTCCTTCAAGTGGAGCACGAGGGCAAACTCGACCAGCACGGCGAACACCATCACGACGCACATCACCATCCACTGGTCGAGGGCCTTAGCGTACGACACCCTCGGCCCTTCCGATCTGGAGACGCAAAGTGATAAGGATAGTTATTACAAATTCTCGTTCATGGAGCCAAAACGACAAAATTTTTTGTTTACGGTCCGTAAAGTGATAAGAATGGTTATTGCAAATTTGCGTTCATAAAGCCAAAAATGCAAAATTTTGTGTTTACGGTCCGTAAAGTGATAAAAATACTTATTGAAAATTCTCGTTCATAGGCTCTTGGGAGAGGCAAGAGCCAAAAGTTTTTTGAGTCCGTTGAATAACAACAATAGTTATTACTAATTCTCGCTAATTCATTTTAAAAGCCTTGTGTAAAGTGAAGATAAGCTGTGCGAAAAGGAATTTCATTGGAATGATATAGTTCTACTCAAATTGTTTCTCATCTAGCAAGCTTTCTGCTTGGTATCGAATGTAGTCTATTGAAATTCTGCGTTCTCGAATGATACGATGGTATTTATGTATCTGTCAGCCTTGTACTATTTAATTACTTTTGTTTTGTTTATTATTGATGTAAGATGGTTTTTTTTATGAAGTTAGGCAAGGTTTGGTTGAACAGATGGTTCAGTTTGATGTTAATTTAGACCATCAATCGTTAAAAGAAGCCCGCGAAGTTTTATTGGAAAGTACAGAGAGGTTATAGACGAGTACAAGTACCGAAACCCTTTTTAAAAATTGCAGAACTTCAGGACCGTCTTCATAGATGCAGATATTACATAAAATCCTTAAAACGGATTTTCAACGCCGCGGGCCAGCTGGCTGGTGAGTTCTTGTCTTGGCTACATTAAGTGCAATTTTCTGCTCGAAATGTTCAATTTTGATCTTCTCAAAATTACGAGTAATTTGAGCGCCGAGTATCTTACGACAGATGCTTGCAAAGTTGCAGATACTCGTATCTTGAAAATATTTTGAAAACACCACATTTCGAAAACACTTAAGAAAACTTTTGAAAAAACCTTAACAACATTTGAAAATACCTCATTTTGAAAACAACGTAAAAATGTTATAAAGCCCTTTAATTTTTGATACACCTTAAAACATTTGAAAACACGCCATTTTCAAAACACTTTATTTTGGTTATACTTTAAAAACACACGAAGACACCTCATTTTGGACACATTAAAAACATTTAGAAACACATTTTGGAAATGCATTTATGACATTTGGAAACACCTCATTTTGAAATTACGTTACTTAGGAAACAGCTCATTTTTAAAGCACGACCAAACCAGGACTCAGAGACTCGATTTCAAGAAGCGCCCCACCTGACGCCAGAGAAAGTACCTGACGCCGGAGAACATGGACACCATGGTGAGGAGTGTGGTGATGGTGAGCACCATGCGTGCCGGCACTTCAGTCACGGGCACGAAGAACGTCAGCCAGGACACCACCACGAACATGGCTGACGGCACGAATGTGTTCAGGAAGTAGTAAGTGATGCGCCTCTGCAGGTTGATGCGAACTTCCAGCCTCGGGAACGATCCTGATGCCAAAATCACAATTCAACTTTTTCATCGGGCATCTATGATTTTAGCCGCCCTTGACCCTGCGGCCAAAATCTCCATGTTTTTCGCATGGCATCTATGATTTTAGGCGCCCTCAACCCTGAGCCCAAAATACCGATCTATATTTTTCGCAGCCATTTATGATTTTAGCCGCCCTCGACCCCGATGCCAAAATGCCAGTCAAACTTTTTCGCCGCGCATCTGTGATTTTAGCTGTCCAAGTATAGCTTCTGCATGGGGCGGCTAAAATTTGTAGACGCAACGGCGAAAAAGTTAGCCTGGGATGTCAGGTTACATGCAGTCGATTTATCGGGCTGAAAGATGTCAGGTTGCAATGGAATTGACAATTGAAAATCATTTAACAATCATGAATAACTGGTATTTATTTTTATCGTTGACTTGTACATTACACCGGGTCTTGTACATGAAACCGGGATTTGCTAAAATGTACTAAAATCAAACGTTTAATACTGAAGATGAACTAGCGTTTAATCCGAAACTGTGATATGAGCATGTTCATTGATTCATCTTTTGTAGTCTCACCATGGTAGAAATAAAGAATTAAAATGATGAGTAACTCGCTTAACACAAGCATCAATATTTTTATGTTTAGTTATTAAGGCTGTGACTAACAGCTATTATTCTACAGCAAATTTATTGGTTCCTCCTAAAATTGAGCTGCGCCGAAGAACTTGCATTTTAATTTCCCTCAATAACGAAAAGTTCAAATAAGCAACTTCAAGGAAGTTTTTCAGTGAATTTATCAGCTCAAGGGAAGTTCGCGTGTGAGCACGGCAGTCATTAGATTTGATATTCCTCGTTTGGAAAACAAATTCTCCCGCTCCAAACTACGCAAAATGAGTATATAAATTTTTAACTGGTGTTTGGTGATGTCAACGTCCATTATTTATTTAAACGTTTCCTGTGTTCGGACATCATAAACGAGCACACTCCTCGATGGCATCATCATTTTCTCGCATCTTTAATCAATCGCCGCTATTCGAAGTTTAGACTTACCTTATCTGGCGAACTCAATGCAATTTCATATTTTATTTCCATTGCAATGCCTGCAAGCCATCGCGCTTCAGAAGCGGCACTCCGTATCGCAACAGCTATCACTCAACTTTGCGCGGACATTCGTGAGTTCTGAAATTCATGTTTTGTTTATTAATGCTTCTTTGTTTATGCATCACGTGTGCTGGACGAGTCTCGTACAATCTGGAAAGGGCTTTTTTTTCTTTTGACAGTCATTCTGGCTTAATCAGTGATGAAGATTGCCTGTGGTTATAGTCACGCACGCGTCAATGAGTTACGACCTTACAAAGTGTAAAAGCCTTGTAAAAAAGGGAAGCGCAATGCCTTTCTTTATGCTCATTAAAATCCAAAGTTACGACAGTAAAATAAGGTAAAATTCCGACGTATCAGAACCCAAAAGGTATCGCAACAACACGTGAAATCACTTTGCACACTTCTATACACAAAAGTATGAGCAGGTTTTAGGCACAATAATTGGAGGGTTATCGTATAGACATCCAGTGAGAGCTTCCCAACCCGTGGATATATACCTCACTGAGGTAGTTCGGGGTACCGGAAATATGGAGAAATTTTTACAGCTGACGATTTGCATCCATGATACCAGTGAGGTACACATTAATTAACTAAAACAGTTTGCAGTTGTCCTTCTTTTGCCCCCATACTATTGTGTGTTGTTTTTAATATTGCACTTAAGTGGGAATGAACATTTTAACATATTTTTTTGCATCTTATAGACCTAAAAGTCAAGTCACTTGCGAGATAAAATTATTTCTTTAAATTATTAATGGCGTAGCAAGAATGATGAATGAGGTATTCACTCCTAAGGTTGGGAACCTCAGCCCTATACTTTGCTGAGGGTAGAGCTGCGAAAAAAATAAAAAAGCTTATGAATATCAGTAAACGATATGAGGCCCTTAGAATCATACGGTAGCCAGCGCCCCTTTTTAAATACGTCAGAAGCGGCATCAAAGATTGGTGACTTAGAAACCATCGCATCTCAGTAACTTGTAGCTCGACATTTTGTAGCTATCTTCTTGTGCCTACGACGAACTCTCCAGACAAAGGAAAATTTGGGGATGACAGCGGTAAACATAACTTATTTTCGCTAGATGTATTTGGGGAGTCTAGGGGCCTCGTATGATAATGAAACACATAACAGCGAACTGGACGACGCAAAGCAGAACAGGACGCACTGTTGCTGTGCTGGGCGCTGGTTTGCTTCACGGCCACAAACTCGAAGTCGAACTGCACAGGCTTGATGTTGTCGGCCACCTCCACCTGCTCCGCGTACCAGCTGTAGCGCACCTGCTTGTAGTCCAACTGGTCTGGTGGTGCGAACCACGGTCGAGGAAACAAGATAAGGTCATTTCTATGGAGGAAAATACACCTCCTCCTGTTCGGCTAGCCAATAAAACGGCGTCATTTTGAACAAACTGGATGGCGTCACCATTACGACATGTCGTTAAGTCAATAGTTGTACCAGATTTGGGGCTAGCAGTGTTGTCAGGTGCAATATGAGCGCTGCAATTGGTACGTCGTCATGACGTCAGCATTGCCACACGATCGAAGAAAAAAAGACTGGTTTGACCTTATCCTTGTTTCTTCTACCGTGGTACGAATCCAAGAGCAGTGATGAAATTTCAAATTGATATGATATTATTGCAATTCACGAGTTCTTTTTAACCCTTCTTTTGCAATTCTTTGCACAACCAGTAGGAGTGCCGTGAACCACACGTCGCACACACACGAAGTTTGTTTAATAACTCAAGTACCCCATCAAAACTGACACAACAATGAACTCTGCTGGAAGATAACATGTACCAATGTCGTCACGTTCATTTACTAGAAGCTCTGCGTGCAATTTAGTATATGAGAAATTTGTATTTTTTGCGTGACGACAACTTGAACGGCTGTACCGATCGTAACTTGAGCAATTTAATCTTGACCTCCTGCAAATGCCATACGTATCCTAACGTCGCAACTAACTTATCTTATCCTAAGCTATTACTCTTATCCTGACGTATCCATGATTTTTTATTGACCTCTCATCAGGTGGCGCAAGTTGCCGAACGAGAGTCGACCGTAACCATGTTACCGCTATACAAGCTCAACTTAATTGTTGCCACTACAACCCACCTAACTTTTCCATATCCTGTCTTCTCTAGTCAGTTAATGAAAGAGTTAATATACGAAGAAACAGCGCTGTTATGTTATGGATTGTAATGTATTCTGTTTTTTTTTATAGCTGCATGTACTGAACATCTGGAATAAGGTGCGGATAACTTCTTTCATTTCGTTTAGTTGTGCCAAATGTAATTTTTTTCTTGAAGCTAGAAATTAAATACGGCAGATCGATTGATTATAAAGTAGTTTTAGCTTCCCTTTACCACAACAAAGATGTTCAAATAGAGGAAGGATGAAAGCACCATTTAGTATGGAGTTAAGGAAACGTGGAATCTATACACAAAGGGTGTTCCCGTTTGGGATCCCGTGCGCATAGAAAAAGTAAGATAAGAAGGAAGGTTGTGAAACAAGATAAAAGTTGAAGAAGAAAGTCAGAGGTGCTAAAAAAACAGGACAACAGTGAACCGAAAAAAGATGGCCCTTAAAACAAAACAAAAACATTTTTAACAAAACAGAAAGAAGGCCGATACCTAACTCTCAGCTCACGACCTCACATTTTCCCACTGGGAGCGCTAATTCCAATACATTAGTTGTATCCCCCTGAGCGGATACGGCAGATTTATCCGGTATAAGAAGAAGAAAATAAAATTATTTAAACTCTTACTTATACTGAGTTGGATTGCACGAAAATTTATCTGTTATAGAGAATGAATTCCTCATCCATATTGTATGGGTCTATGCACGAGTCTGAGATACGACTCTTTAAAATGACTAAGGAAAGAATCCTTGCGTCTTGACTTATTACTCAGTCACACTTGATTTAGTGAGGTAGTGTTCGAGTGTTGTTCTTTGGATCTTCTTTTGAACGAATTATTACGTACGAGTTTGCCTTTTTGTATTCTTCTTTGAGCGACTCGCGTAATGTTACATGTTTCTCATAACAGATAGGTCCTAACTCACATTCTTACAATGCATTGCTTCTGGCAAATACTTTTATCATTTTATCACGCTTAAGTCTTCATCCGATGTACGAAGCTACGCCGAGAATAATGGTTCCATACGAATCGTTGAGAAACGCTAGTTGTTACTCGGTCACTCTCCGTCACCGCCTAAATCGAGCTGTCGACTCGCCACCTCAGGCGGACCAATGGCCGCGTGCTTAGGCTCCAGCTCGTCACTTCCAGCCTGTTTCAAGAAACGCTTTCTGCCGGGAAAACTTTGCCAACGTTCTAACTGACCACAGTCAAAATCAATCTCCCCGTTCTCACTCTACAGCCTTTTTCAAAAGAACGCTCAGCGACGTACAATCACCAATATTCACTGCAGCTCAACTTACGGCTTCGAAAATAAATAAACCGTCAAAGCAAACCGTCCCTTCCCGAGGTTATTTAGTCCGGTCGGGTCCTCACTAACTTATATCCCTTACAGCCCTCATTAACTTTAGCCAAGTCGTGAGTCACGAAACGCTATTCACTCATTTTAAATTGACTGCGCTTCAAATCTATACTCCCACTCTGCCGGCGATCTACAGAGAAGGAACGTGTTAGCTCAGATCAAAATTGCAAGACCTTTCCGATGAATCAATCCCAAACAGTCCTTTTCAAAGAGAGTGTGACTATCAAAATCACTAAATCTGGTAACCCAACAGGATTGCTGAGGGATTTTTGTGGCAAAATTCAATTTGAGTAATGCTAAAGTTTGAGAATTTTGGCCAGAAAAAACCGTATTCTGATGTGTGAGTGGCTCACAGCTCTCGAGGCTGAAGGTGCAGATCTGGCTATCGAAGGGGTACGCAGAGAAGTCCATGGGGCACGAGAAGCGGGTAGTCACTCTATGGGGGAGGTAGGGAAAGGAAATTAAAATTACCAGCTTAAAAAAAACACTTATTCAAGTATGTGTAATCAAATGTCTTCTTGTTTTCATGCCTGTGTTTTTGTTTTCATTTACACTCTATTTGAATTGTAAACATGCTAGCTTTTGAATTATTTTTGCTATTAACCCGTACTCACCGCCATTATTTTTACTGTTACTACCAGAACAATGACACAAGGAGTACCTCATTCGGATTTTACCCTAGGCAGCGGTCATGAATCGATAACCATTTACATTGACAAAATGACGTCTCTTCGGACGCTGATAACAAGGTTTGCTTTCTGAAAAGTGCTTGAATTTTTCAGATTTTCAATGATTATTCCAACCATCGACTCACGTGGCTTCAAAGTGATTTTCTAACTCGAAAGGTTGTTTATTAGCTCGAAAGGTCGTTTATTTACGCGGAATGAGCCACACAATTACAGGATTTAAGCTCTGACTAAAAAATAATGGGACGAGTACTAGAAATACGGCGGTGCGCCGTATAAAAATCTGAAGAAAAATTATAGGATTTGCACCAAAGACTGCAGCACGTGTGGATAAAATTTTTAATAGTCATTGCAAAGCGTTGTAGTGGTGCTTAGCGTGGTGGTTGTGATTCACCGAAAAGGGAGGTGAATTATTCAATTTGGTTGGTTTCATCCATCCGATATTGTATCAATATTGTCATAATCAGAGCCCGTTCACAGTTACCGTTCACAGCAAACAATCTGCTGTACGTGAGAAAATCTTCGCCCATGTATCAGCGCACTGTCTCAAGAAAATCCTTCTCACTGTCGTGAAAATATTCTCCCTTGTCTCAAAGTCTTCCACTTTGTGTCAGTCGTACTGTCTCTTTCAGCATAGCTGTTGCAACTACAGTGTTGTCAAGGCAGAAAAATAGAAAATTGTTCTTAGACCAACAATGGACCCTCAAAAAGGGGAAGTTAAGAATAGGAAGGGACACATCTCTGTGAAACTTAACCCACAACAGATTTTTCTAACCTGTGTTGGTGGCTTCCAGTAGGTTGCCGAGGACTCAAATAGGCCTTCGAGTTATGCATTATAGAAGAACCTCAAAATATGAAGGGAGGATGAGCCCTACTCGCTAAATAAAGTAACTCGTGATTCAAGTTATGCTGGCCATAACTCGGACTAATTTTCAACCGTGCAGGTTGAGGTCTGCATAAGAGGATGTCGTGTAACTGAAGAATTGTACTTACATTAATTATTAAGATTTTCAAAAGGCAAAACAAATAAATATATGCCCTCACTAGGATTGAACCTACCTCTGCTCTACTCACTCTCCTATTCAGTTCCCTAACTCAGACCGCTTTATACATATATTTTAAAAAAAGATTGGTTTTTTGAAAAGTGCTAGCCACATGAAATGATTAATTGAATAAGGCTGCTAAGATAATCTATTTAGAAGTATGAATTAAAGGACTCATTAACCAAGTTTATGGGCAGACCGTTTGAATAACTCAACGCGTTGTGCCCGTGAGATTTAAATTACACCGCTGTTCTTTCGTTTTTCATTTGTTTGAGTTAAATTGCATGGCTGACGTAAGCAGAAAAATACTCTTCGCATTAACACTTTTTTGAATCATTTGAAATTGAAATTAAAGGACCAGTCGTTTGGTCAGCACATCTTCAATCTCTCGATGGCCAAGAAAATGGTGATGAGGTTAAAGCTTAAAGTGAGATGAACTTTTGAGGTTCATTTCGTTAGCTTGAAGCCCAATTCTCTGCAGAGGGTGGACTATTGGCTAATTAGGGAAGGGTTTAAGCATTAACTGTTATTTCCATTACTTAGAAATTAGAGGATCAGAAATTTCCATCATTTTGATATAAAGGCTCAGCGTGGCTCCCGAAGATTTTGCATTCACTTCCACTCTCACAACCCCGCTACTCCCACCACTCCGACAACCCTATCACTCTTTCAACACCGCCACTCTCCCAACCCCGCCACTCCTACCACTCCCACAAGCCAGCCATTCCTTCCACTCCCACAAGCCAGCCACTCCTGCCACTCTTACACCCCCGTCATTCCCCGCCACTCTCCGCCACCCGCCACTCACGAAATAGAGTACCGTATGAGGCCAGACCGCGTGATGCGGAAGGACTCAGGTCGGATGAGCAGCGTCGGCTTGGTGACTTCACGCACGTGGTCTAGCGAGGTGGTCAGATGATCGTTATTTACTGATAATGAGTTTTGATTGATTATAAGAAAGTTTTAGCCTCCCTTTCCCACGACAAAGATGTTCAAAGATAGCAAGGATGAAGGCACCATTTAGTATGGAGTTAAGGTAACACGGAATCAATGCATAAGGTGCATAGAAACGGTAAGCTAAGAAAGAAGTTGATGAAACAAGACATAAGTTGAAGAAGAAAGTAGTAGGTGCTGAAAAACAGGACAGCAGTGAACCGAAAAAAAGATGGTCCGTAACAAAACAAAAACCTATTCGATTTCAACGAAAAGAAGGCCTACCTAACATTAAGTTTCACATAATCCCCCTGGGAGCGCTAATTTTCCCATAGATACAATAGTTGTATCCCCCTGAGGGGTTACTCATAATGATTATTACTTATAATGATTTACTTACATACTGATGACGAAATTGCGGAGAATTTAAATTTTTTGTAATTTGATGCTTGATATGCTGTACTCTATTTTTCATTCAAGAATATTCTGGGCATTAGTAAAGTTCTATTCTGCGTGGCCCCCCCTATCTATTAATGAAATGACACACCAAGTATGAATGGTGATGGACTTATTCAATATTCCACTTAACAAGTGATACATGACGTGTCCTACATTCTATTCAAGTTGACATGCGATAACATAGTGAAGATCAAACTTTCAAATGGCTATCAATTATTGTCAAGATACAATGACAGATACCACTGGTCGAGCAGGTACCCAGTTAAACGCCAAGGCTGAATGGGGAATTTTGAACCGACTTCCCTTCACATAGGAAGAACCAAGCGAACACACTGGGATTCGAACTCGGACCCTTCCGCATGGAAGACGCGCGCTCTCACCACTGAGCCACGGTGCTCACAAGCACGGTTGAAAATCGGTGCAGGATTTTCAGTAGTTTCATGCAATTCAGTGCAGGACATCAGGCTCAAGCTTCTTGTTGGAGCGAATCGACGGTAGCCGCATGTATTTCAGAGCAGTGAAAGCAATCCTTACACTATGGTAGTATATACTTTAATGATTATGGAAAATGGTGTCCAGCGTATTTCACTGCAGCTCAGTGGTGTTCAGTGCCAAAATTACTACAAAATGTTACAGTGTAAGAAAACTGTTACAAAATGTGACGTCAGTATCACTGCATAAGCACATGAAAGTCATGTTACTGATTTTGAATTGCTGCTACAGGGGTACTGCACTAATACAGTTGTAGAACAACGCTAGTTAGGATAAGGATAACAAGGGTAATGCAGCTGTGATTTCGTCAGAGTATCTAAAACGGTGGGAAAACCTAAAAATAATAATATTAATAACAAGGATAATGCCCCCTCTTCAGTAATTACGGATACCAGCAATGAGCGGGCACGACAGGCGGATACTCACCTATGTAGGCACTACTCCCCTGTTTAGGCACTACTCCCCTATGTAGGCACTACTCCCCTATGTAGGCACTACTCCCCTATGTAGGCACTACTCCCCTATGCAGGCACTACTCACCTATGTAGGTGGAAGGGAGCCAGGTGAAGGCGGTAATATCGGGGGAGATGTTCTCCCACTCCCCCTCCCCTAGGTGCGTGGGGGAGTTGAGGCGGGAGTCCGTCCAGTACATACGCACGAACCACTCCACCGTGATGTCCTGTGGCACAAACGTAATGAACGTGTATTGTAACATGTAATTAACATGTTACAGTGAATTAACATGTGTTACATAGTCAATGAAACATGTATTGTAACAAGTAATTAATATGTATTGTAACAAGTAATTAACATGTTACAGTGAATTAACATGTGTTGCATAGTCAATGAACATGTATTGTAACAAGTAATTAATATGTATTGTAACATGTAATTAACATGTTACAGTGAATTAACATGTGTTACATAGTCAATGAACATGTATTGTAACAAGTAATTAATATGTATTGTAACATGTAATTAACAGGTTGTGTTGTGTTAATTACATGTTGTAACATGTAATTAACATGTTACAGTGAATTAACATGTGTTGTATAGTCAATGAACATGTATTGTAACAAGTAATTAATATGTATTGTAACAAGTAATTAGCTTGTTACAGTGAATTAACATGCATTACGAAGTGAATTATCATGTATTACACTGTGGATTTATATGCATTCCAAAACACCAGATATGCGGTGTACTGGAGGTAGTGAACCGAATTCGATCCTCTAAAGAATGATTGTTATAGAGCCCTCGCGGCTAATCTGGTCCCAAGGCTAAATTGGTTGACTGTTAGATATGGCGTTCATTCCTGTGCGTCGTATGTAAAAATAAACGTGCTTGTGGAAACAAAATCTTTCAAAAACGCATAAATGAAATTCTCCTAACGAGTCTCCTGAAATGCGCTCGAGACTAATGTGTTAACACTGACTGCGACGTGAGCCACGTTTGGTCACTGAGGGAGTTTACATAAAGCTGCTGACCAACCAGTAGTCTCAAACTGAATTTTCGTAAATACATAATCAAAATTAAATGAAAGCATGATCCAGATAATGTTTGGTATTTTCATGTTTGGTCACTGAGGGAGTTTTCACTATGCTGCTGACCAACCAGCCGTCTCAAACTCAAGTTAAAAAATACTCAAAACTAAATGAAAACGTAATCCAGTTCATGTTTGGTATTTTCAACATTGCCAACTACAATTGACTTCAAATTTGAACATCAACTTCTGTTTCACCTGCCTGGTAAATGCGTTGAATTTGTGGTGCTCACCATAGCTACTTCGTCGATGTGCTGCACATCGCGGGCCTTCACACTCATCATCACATCCAGCGGCCCTGTGGGGAGTCATCACTTTCCTTATCATCACCATCACCATCGCCCTTATCGCTGTAATTATCCCTGCCATCATCACCCTCATCATTGTTCATTTTAACAAAACTATGGTAATTGATTTCATTTTCATCACTGACCTTATCTCTGCCCCCATCATCACCCTCATCACTCTTATTTTCACCACCATCATGATTCTTGACATCATTACCCGCATCACTGTTTATAAAGCACAATCAACACTGACATTATTATTATCACTGTACCTATCACTACCATCACGTCATCATTTTCGTCCTCACTATCATTATTAACCCCATCGAAATCATCATTTCTATCAATCGCCATCAACATCAATAAAATTAGCATCATAATCGTCATTTTCATCATCCTTATGACCGATATCAGCAAAATCTCAACCACTACCATCGACATCACCACCCCCACCACTATTACCACCACGACACCCACCACCATCAGCATTAAGATCAAAATCACCATCATCACCATCATCCCTCCCACCATCAACACAATCACCTTTATCATCACTACCATCACCCACATCACCACCCCCACCACCAGCAACACTAACATCACTATCACAACCATCATCACCAATATCACCACGACCCCCACCATCATCAACACCATCAATACTACCCCGCCACCATCATCACTAACACTAACATCACTATCATCGCAGCAGTTAACAGTTAGCTTATTAACGAAGACCAACAGTTAGCCCAGTAACGAAAGTCAACCGTAGCTATAAAACCGCCTGAAAAAAGAAAGAAAAATAAGACGTTTCAATTTTGCTGGAAACTGCTACATGAAATTAGTTTCAACTCTGATTTTTCAATAATTCGGAGCAGAATTATAAAATAGATTTCATTAGCTCTGAAAACACCACTATCCTAGATGACCGTGTGGCAATGCTGAAGTCGTAGCAACGAACCAATAGCAACTCCCAAATTTCATCTGGCAACACTGCTAGCCCAAGATCTAGCGCCACTATTGGCCTAACGTCATGTCGCAATGGTGACGTCATAAAGTTTGTTTGACATGAAGCCGTTCTATTGGCTAGCCGAACAAGAGGAGGTATATTTTTCCCCGTAGAAATGACCCTACCATGTTTTCTCTACCGTGATGTACATTTATCAAAGGCGCTCTCCTTGTCTAGGTTGATGATAAGTTTCAACATGAATGTTTGAGTACAAGGCATCTTATAGACTATCCACATCCAAGAATAGCAGTAAAGCTTTTCAAACTTTCTCCACGTCATTTGTCAGAAGTGTTTTAGGGTATAATTTTTAGAGTAATTAAGTTGATAGTTTAGAGTCTAAAGCTTTTAGAGATGCTTTAGGGGGCTAAGCACTTCAGTAGCATCGACCTGGAGTTCCAATCTAACATTCGCAGTGATAATGGCTCGGCTTCAGTGATAAGAAAATAAAGTAAGAAAGTATCGTTACAAGTATGAAGTATCGTTAATCTGTTGGAAGTGATCCGAAAGTGGCACTCCGTTAAACGTTGGTATTCTAGATGCTCATTGGCACAAGATGCTAATTTTATTTGTCCATCCTTCGGCACGTAAAAGCCTTCGACTTATTCATACGAGCTCGACTTTGGCGGCTGATGAGAGGGAATTATGCATTCTATCCTAAAGATGCTGTTTGAACACCGAGATTTAAGTGGTTTAGTGAAGTACAAGAAGCAAAGGGTATAGTTTGGGTTGATGATGACCCGAGTATTTTTGCCATTTATACACGCTCTTTCGTTTCTGCGAACGCTTCTCATGACATTTCCGATGCTCGAATGTATTCACCTGACAGACATTGATGTGCATGGCTTCCAATGAACACTTTAATTCCTGCGATTACACGTCATGATATTTCAGACGCGCGAATGTATGAGAGAGATCACGTCTCATTAAAATCCATCATCAACGTACGTCTTAACTTTGTCTCTTTTCAAGGATTATTCAATAGCCTTAACAGCGCCTGCAATAATTTCTAAAACATAACACAAGAAAGACTTGAAGAATGTCGTCAAGTGGTGGGAAGAAAATGTTTTAATGTTTTTCCATCATGAAAGAAGCGAAACGAGTTTTTCTATTGCGTGTTCAGAGTGCAGGTATTTAATTTTCATGTTGGCTCGCCATTGTGCATTGTGTGACTAAAGCGACTCTAATGTTTCATGGAGTCGTGCTTGTGTGTCACGCTGCTGATACTTCTCACACGCACTCACATTCACACTCACACGCACCCGCACACGCACTTACATTCACACGCACACGCACCCGCACACGCACACGCACTTACATTCACACGTACACACACTCACACGCAAACGCATCCGCACGCGCGCTCACACGCACACACACACACGCACTCATAAGATGAATCACATCAGAAATGATCACATCATCACACTCACACGGACTTTAGCATGAGTACCATGAATGAATGAAACGAAGGTACTGCACCTACCCACCCCCGTACTGGCATGTGACCTCTACAGCTCTGTATTGTGACACCCAGTCATGTGAGTCATTTTTCCCCTTTGCGTTAAGACTTTCCAATGTTAAGATATGACGATAATTCTTGCAAATCCGTTAAGGTAAATCGAAAATTCCTCCGACTACAAAGGGAAGAAATCGTTTTTTTGTGTTTTTTAGCAGCGAGCTCAATCTTGATGGATGTATTTTCCAGTGAGAGTATACTTGAAAGTCCCATTTTGGTACAACCCATCAATGCTTCTATTCAAAAGAACATTGCGCGTTTCAACTACACTAAGATACTTCCTTCATTTTGCCTCTTGAAATTTATGCGTGAGTCTTATAATGTTATTCTGAGAAATAATTTTTCTTCGTAAGTACGCTTGCACGCACAACTCCACTCGTGCATAGAGCGCGTGTCAAAACTTACGTTGTGTTGTCTGTAAAATACCAGCGCAGTGCAATGAGCAGCGTCTGAGAATTTTATTACCGCGTTGACGACGTATTGGGACACAGGTGTACCACTCGGTATATTGCTCATTTGCATACCGCCATAAATGAACAGCATTTCAATTTTTTCCCTACCTTTTAGAAAATTGATTTTAGCATAACAGGTAAAATATTCTCGCGCAATTATATTTTTTCACTTTTTAAAAAGGATAAGAATGGATTCGAGCAGCACAGTCGGTATTTCAATTCCGCAACTCACAAGCAACCGAACCGACCGCACAAACGCAGTCAACGTGATGAGGAGGAATTCAAGTCAAAATGTGCATTTTTTCTTTCTATTTGACTTCAGTATTTTCGAAAAACAGTTGAACCCATTAATAGTTCATTGACTGTATATTGAACTGCACTTGCCGTATTCTTTCAATTTTGTCAGTTTTGACAACGAATAAAGTGCCGAAGCAACAGCAGCAGGAGTTACCTTGCTTGTATTACTCAGCATTGCAGGCATGCAGCGGTACTTGACACCTATTTTCTGATGCTGTTGATATCTTCTGACTATGTGAAAATAATTAGAAGCAGATCATAATTACAATTGTGCTATGAGAGATAGAGGCCACAGTTGACGTAGTTGTTTAGCTTATGCAGTTTATTAATGAGCGATTGGTGTTCCAGACGGTACCCAAATCTCCACCATTCTGAACATCATGTTTCAGGATGTCTTTGTGATCCTCGCACGACACGCTTAGTATTGAACACCCCGCATATTCCCTCCCCACACACACACCCCACACACCCCCCACACCCCACACACCCCACACACCCCACACACCCCACACACCCCACACACCCCA
>JACJUY010008511.1:0-12709 GCA_014220935.1 Platorchestia sp. MABIK | reverse complement strand
ACACTCTCTGGCGCCCTGCGCTATACCACAGCACTCCCTAGCGCCTTGCGCTTTACCACAGCACTCCCTAGCGCCCTGCGCTATACCACAACACTCCCTAGCGCCCTGCGCTATACCACAGCACTCCCTAGCGGCCTGCGCTATACCACAGCAATCCCTAGCGCCCTGCGCTATACCACAGCACTCTCTAGCGCCCTGCGCTATATCACAGCACTCTCTGGCGCCCTGCGCTATACCACAGCACTCCCTAGCGCCCTGCGCTTTACCACCGCACTTTCTAGCGCCCTGCACTATACCACAGCACTCCCTAGCGCCCTGCGCTATACCACAGCACTCCCTAGCGCCCTGCGCTATACCACAGCACTCCCTAGCGCCCTTCGCTATACCACAGCACTCCCTAGCGTCCTGCGCTATACCACAACACTCCCTAGCGTCCTGCGCTATACCACAGCACTCCCTAGCGCCCTGCGCTATACCACAGCACTTTACCTAGAATTTTACAGTTTTTTATTTCCCTTTATAAAATTTTGAATGTGCAGGTCACAATCTGTTTACCCTAAAAGGTTTGCTGACGCTGGTGTTCTATATGGTAATGTTTTATGGTCAGGCGATGGTTTTGGTAAATTTTTGCGTTAGAGTATAGATCTAAACAGAACCAATGTAATTCACTAGTTCATATGTGACAGAAGAGAGTGTGTGTCTCTAAATAAATGTTAAATTGGCTTGACTAGGACGACTCTAAAAGAAAGATTAACTGCTCAAAAATAATTAGGTTCTAGTTTCAGTCATTTCCGCATTGACCATAGATGCAAGTCTTCAAATGATGATCCATACCCTAACACAAAAAAAATATATTATGTTAGAAAAGAGCATAGTTAAGAATTAAGATAGTTAAGAATTTAGTAGATAGGAAGTTTAGGAATTTCATTGAGGCCCCAAGAATCATATGTTACCAAGCGCCAAATACATCTCGCGAAAATGAGTTCTGTTTACCGATGTCATCCCCAAATTTTCCATTGTCTGGAGAGTTAGTCGTAGGCACAGGAAGATAGCTGTAGAACGTCGAGTACCTCCATAAGTTGCTGAGATGCGGTGGTTTCTAAGTCGCCAAACTTTGATGCCGTTTTCTGACGTATATAAAAAGGGTCGCTTGGTACGGCATGATTTTAAGGGCCTCAATTGAATACGTTCAGAGTTAGCAAATAAAGCCCTAGGAGTATGTGATTTGAACAGTCCATAAGTAACACGGCAAAAGTCTACGGGAAATACAACAAATATTTAACTATCTCTGTTACCTCTCAGGGGGGTTACGGCTGTATTTAACTATCTATGTAATAGTCACTCAACTATCATTATTTTACTATTGAACATTTAACCATATATTGGAGTTAGAACTACCAGGAGGAAGAAAATGTGTAGAGCCCAAGCTGTAGGTTAGGTAGCTCTAATTTTTGTTGAAATTGGATAGTTTTTCATGGAGCGCGTTTTTCGGGTCACTGCTGTCCTGTTTCTCAGCACCTACTACTTTCTTACTGAACTTTAATTATTTTTTCCTAACTTGTTTCCCAACTTTCGGTTTTTATACACAGAGGGTTTTGTGTGGGAATCCACTTAGTGCTTAGATTCCGCGTTCCTTGAAGTCCATACTAAATGGTCCTTCGCTCATTCCTCTCTTTGGAAGGCCTTTACTGCTGTTAGGGAAGCTTAAACTAACTTACCTGATCTAACTATCTCTGTTGCTCTTCCGTGTGGGCACGAGCGAGGCTCCAATATATTTAATGTTGACATTGTTAACACCCTTGTACGGAATTATTGTTATAATGTTGACAGTGTCAACACCCTTGTACGGAATTATTGCTATAATTTTCACCATTATTATTTAGAGACACTCACAATTTTTTCAACCAGTGTCAAAAATAAGAGTTCACAGATTGTTGCTAGAGTGGTGTTTTTGAGGTATTCCAACAGTAGCAGGGTACACTGTGACCTCTGTTAAAGCTCTATCAGAGCACGAACCACAATTAGAGCTCTCTATCAGGCGGGATAGCTCTATTTAGTTTTTTTCAAATGTCACGCTCCCTGAACCTAATCTGCACCGTTCATTTGTCACGTTAGTGAACCAAATCGATACTCATTTTCCATACTTCACTTTAAATAAATGGAATTGAATCAGGGTCTGTAAAACTGATTTTCTCTATTATCTGCTGTATTTGAAATTATCCACTTCAAAAATAATCCCTAGGAGGGAAACTCTCCATCTAATTCTGGTTCAAAATCCCCCCCACACAGCTGAACATTGTTCCCTGTTTCACCAGGCCACCGTTTCTTAATTTTCCAGTTCAACATAATCGTCGCAGCATACATGACTATAGCTGCCCAAGTACAACTACTACAGTGGGCGGCTATGATCACAGATGTGCGGCGAAAAACTATATATACTTAAACTTGGACTGCCCTCTACTTTCAGCTTTCACACCCACCACAGCAAAACAGCGACGATGTTAAAAATTTGATACCGAAGAATGCATTGAAACCATACTTAATAAGGTTTCACAAAATATAGAAATTTCAAATATCAGATGTTTACCCGTGTGTTGAGATGCGTTATAGTCACGATGAGAACGCCAGTAAATGTACAGTTACTGTACGTGGCCTTAGCTCTCTACTGTGCAGTTACTGCCGCACAGTCTGCTGACAGGCCTGCTGACACCGCTACTGAGTCTGACAGGTGAGGCTGGTGGCTGACTGTTTTCCAATGTCAGCTGTGCGGGGCTGGCATCAGCCGTGCGGGGCTGGCATCAGCCGTGCAGGGCTGGCATCAGCCGTGCGGGGCTGACATCAGCTGTGCACCGCTAACGTCAGCTACTCGTGCATCAAAAATAACAGCATTGTGCACAATATTTAAATATATATTTTTACACCTGATGCTTTCGTGAGAATGTCATCAAATTGTAGGGCCTCATTACAAATTGTAATGGGAAAAATGTTTCAATCATTGTATTAAGGAATATTTAATGACGTCCAAATGAAATTTAAATAAATTATAATCGAGAACAGACACGGCAAATTTTCATTGATAACTGAAATAATTTATTATTGAAAATTTCAATTAATTATTATTGATAATTTCAATTAATTATTATTGATAATTACAATTACTTATAATTGGTAATTAAAACCATTTATTATTGATAATTATAATTATTTACTATTGATAAATATGACCATTCATGATCGATAATCAAAAGTATAAATTATTGATACCTGCCAATTATTTAATTAATATTTTTGCTTTTAATTCACGGCATCCACAGCGAAGTCTTCCAGGCACCCCCAGTCAAGCCCGACTCCAGCCAACCCTTCACTTCTGGGGACCGCAATCCCCCCAGCTCCCCACCCGAGCACTCCCCCACCGGGGGGCGGCGCACCTGGTCCCATGGGGAGTCCATGGGGACGACGGTCCCCCTCGTGGACGGGAGGGGGTCCCTTGGGGCCTTTGACCCTCTTCCCACCAACCCCAGCCTGCAGCGCTACATCCCCACTGGGTACGACCGGTTCGTCGCGCCTACCTCGCCTTCTGGAGGTGGGGTGTATGGGTGTGTGGGGTGTGTGGGGTGAGTGGGGTGTGTGAGGTGTGTGGGGTGTGTGGGGTGTGTGGGGTGTGTGANAAGTGTGCAAGATATGGGTTGTCTTGCACGGGACTCTGGTAAGGAGCAAGGCTGGATTTGCGACAAGGCTGTATTCTGACGGCCCCACAAGTCTCGATAAACTCCATACGTATTCTTCGGCTGGTTTCGTCAGCCAGACAGTAAGGCGGATATTACATGAACATTCTCTATAGTTTCCACCAGAATTTTGTGCAAGGGAGGCTTAAACTATAATCATTGTCCTCGACGCAACAGCCGCGTACTCAACTTCAAGCGCGAAGAGCTTCCAGGTTCTATCCCGCACGTGCTTGTCACATTTACCGCAGCGTGCAGCTCGTCTGATGATACAAAAAGAAAAAAAAACATCGGAGAGCTACACAGCGAGCTTACATTCAACTTCTAAGTTAGTGATGAGCTGAAAAAACAATAATCGCTAGCCGATGAAATTGTAAATGAAATGAGTTAATTTTTCACGTTTGAGTGGAGAATATGGGTCAGAAAGTCAGGCTCAGCGATGTTTTTATTGCAGGGCTGCTTTTAACTTTATATAGGAGTTTAGTGTGTGAGAACTGCTGTTGTACGATTAAGGGTAAACCATTCAAGTTGGACTTGTTACAATAAGGTTAACATGCTAGGAAGCTTTTAAAATGCTTTCGTAGACGTGAAAATGATAAAATTTAATTTCAGTCGTTTTTTTCGACAGTCTGATAATTTGGGGAAGCTGAGTGGAGATGGAGAATTTTTCGTTGCTTCGTTTGGTGAAAGTATGTTTGCTATTATAATATTACACCTACGTGTGTTTACCAACTGAGGGTTTTATGTTAAGACACTTAAGAAACCTCTTTAGAAATCCACTGTTTTTTTCTTTTTAGAACGTCTTTTATGAATCCTGCTTTGAAGGAAATTATCGATTGCTGGTGTGAAAAGTTTTGCTTGATAGATGGAGTGAAGAATGTCCATGGTCTGATACAAAATTGAAGAATGCGATAAAAATTGTCGTAACAGAACTTTAATGGAGAGATTTTTATAATCCATAACGTTTTTCTCCTGATATGTATTCCTAGCTTCGTTGGTTTTCCTTTTTATACAATTAATTGAAGACTTATGGGTTGTTTGAAAAGGTGTTATAAAAAGTTAAACCGGTTTGGCAGAGAGGACTTTAGATTCGTGACGAAAGAAAAGAAAAAAGAACGAGTGATGCGAAATAGGTTCAGTATTATGAAATCGACCATTCACTTTCGTAAGAGTGACTGATGCTTACATTTTGATCGCACCGTTTAAATATTGGCCATTGACCCAGAAAATAACTCATGAAAGCAATAACTAAGTTTATTCGTAGTTATTGATGAAGGTTTCTTTGAACTTCCTTAACTTTTTTGTAATTAAAGTAATTTGTCTATCTCTTTTGGCGAATAAAGAACGTAATCAGCAATATTAATGTAAAGTTCATATCACATTTAAAATTAACTGAACACATTAATATGACGAATAATTTTCCACATACTAATTTAACGTATCGACTGAGTTGCATTTGCGGCTGTTCGCCTGTGCCTCCACTCGGTAAAACGTTATTTTTATGACAGAAAATCAACTGTGCATTATTTTAAATTTTAAAATCAAGTAGTGTTCAATCGTTCAAAAATCAACAATGAGGATCAAAGGGTAACAAATAACGAGACTCACACTTTAAATTTTCATGCTTAAGAAATAAATATTCGAGCATAAGTGTTTGCCTTTACCAACTGCCCAGCTGTAGATTAAGTATGACAAAGTTTATCCCCTTCAGAGTGCCAAAGCAGTTTCATTTCAGGTAAGAATTGTTAAATCCCTACAGAAGTTCTAAATAAGGATTTGTGGTAATCGTTTGACATATTTTTTTGGTAAGAGTCATGAACGTGAGGGAGAGCATGGGTCTTTGAGCGGAGATTAGAGTGCGAATCACGTACTGTGCAGGTATAAAATAAATAAACGATGTTTGGTGGGAGCGGTGACGACTGAAAAACCTTGATTCTCGGAATCGCGGTCTTGCTCTGATGACTTCGTTTCAAGAGAGCAAATAATATGCTTAGTGTTGTATTTATATTTCCGACAATAATTTCTGGAAGTAGGTTTATCAAGTGTGTCTTTGCGCATTGATGTTTTTTCAGCAGGAAAAAACTTTTGCTTGAGGATTGAGTTGTGATTGCTCTTTTGCTGTTCAAGTTCGCAAGCTTCTTAATACAAGTCATGCATGAATAATTGTGACAGTTTCTCATAGAAGGACAAAAATAAATCCGTCCATTGTACTAGACTTGAGGAACTATCTACTGCTGTATCGCTTGTGGTAAATAAATTGTTTATACGGTTAAAACTAATTAAAACATTGGTGCATTTTCATACTCAGTACAGATCATGCATCGTTTTGTGCAAAATTCGACTTATACGATAAAAATGACTCCTGTTATTTATCATTTGTATTAGTGGAATACGTGTGACTAATTTTTGTTTGTGTAGGTCGAGGTTGGCGTGAGACAATGTAGCGTAACTTTAGGGTCAACTGGGAATGCTTAGCGTTGGCTATCAACACGCTACGTTTGTAGGGTTGGTACTGTTAGGTTACGCGGTGCAGATTTCAAAAACCGACTGTACTGCTCGAATTCATTCTTATCCTTTCTAAAGAGTGTGAAAAATATGACTGCACGATTATATTTCTTCTCGTATGCTTAATTCTATTTTGAGAAAGCGAGTGAAATCATTTCCGGTGTGCAAATGAGGAATTTTCTGTGGTACACATACATCCCAATGGGTCGCCAACGTGCTGGTATGTAAATATTGGCGTAGAAACACACAGCAATCGATCACGTATGTAGAAATGAGGAAATATAGAAGTGATATGGAAGATATATATATATGGAAGTGGTAAATGGTATATGGTAATGTACGTGTATGGAAGTAATAATTTTAACACACCACAGGATGATCACATCTTAGATGTAGGTCCCGGTATGGGATAGAATTCCTTCGCGCTTTTAAAACGCTTGTGTAATTTTGGATAAAGCTAAGGTAGGAGTGCTCATCTTGAACATATACAAAAATTACGAATCATGTTCCGTTACTACATTTTGTTGATGTTCAAGCTCATTAAAGGTTTATTTAAACTCAACGGTATTAAATCGATGACCCTGACGTGAATGCCAAGCGTCCATTATCGCTAGGCCACGATAAACCACGGTAATCACGGCTTATGAAACTATTCGACGGAACGTTCAATTCACATCAGACACACCTACAGCATCCTGAACCACTGAAGGTTATAAATATGAACTATAATAACACTTTGGAAAGAGAAAAGAAGGTCTGTAGCAAAGGTACGTGACTAATAAATTTACAGTATCATAAGAGCACTTGTTTGCCTACATTTTGAAGACAAGATACGGCCTGTAACATAGATACGTGACTAATGAATCAACGCTACATTAAGAGCAGCGTCTATCTGTCTATATTTTAGAGACGCAAGATGCTGTGTGTAGAACAGATACGAGACTAAGAAATCTATACTTTAATAACAGCATCTGTTAGTGTACATTTTGAAAACGAGACACGGTATGTAATATAGATACGTGAATAATAAATCTACACTATCATAAGAGCAGCGTCTGCTCATCTATATTTTCAAGATTCAATATGCGGTCTGTAGCATAGATACGTGACTGTACTATTTACAGTATAGTGCATAAGTAACGCACCCTTTTAAAAAATTAATTATAAATAAACTATGAAAGGTATAACGATAGGGTTAATTGCAAACGATAGAGGAACTCTTAAAGTTTATTTACATGTCGTATCCTGTCTACAGATACCCAGTATATATTGCGGTAATAAATCTTTAAAATTTACCTTCAAAAGGGTGCGTTACTTATGCGCCACCCTGTACATCGTACATATCCACGGCCGCAATAGGATACCTGTTCTGAGATGCATTCCCACTATTTATTTAAAATGTCACGGAAGAATTACGGCTCTAATTGAAAGTAAGGCCGCTATTTTAGACGGAACGCTGTGACCTCGTACAGAGTGACGCTAAAAAATGTACTCTCTCTTTGACTGCCCAAGAAACGTATATTTTGTTTTGATGCAGGTTTTTATTGGCAGATACAAGTCCAACGTGTTAAATCAAAGAAAAGAACGTTAAAGTAAAGATGATTTAGTGTCATAAAGGAAAACTGCGTTGCTCCTCAAACAAAAAAAAAAGTCAGTCAAAAGATGAATGCATTTTTTTGGAACACCTGCAGTGAGTGTAACTTTACATTTTCGCCTTCACAAATTAACTTCAACACGCAATACAGCGCGCAATGCATGTCTTCAACACTTAATGCTGGCATCTGTGACGAACGACCACGCTGACAAGCAGCGTATGTAGGTCAGAAAAATCCAAGCTTCACCACGATTGTTTTCTCGACTACTGATCTGGGTATTACGGCACGCGTGTGTGGAAATCAACTAAGGATCTTTATGTTGAGAATTTTTAAAAATCAATGATGTATTTTGTGTCATCTTCATTGGAAAAAAAACGTTTTCCTTTTTCTTGGTCTTTTTGAATGACATCGGTGAACCAATGAGACAGACTCGTATTTCCAATGAAGATACGAGTTAAGAGACAATCAAAATTAGAAAAACTCAACGAATGGGATACATTTTCGTATTTTTCATTAGTTCAACTATGAATACAGAGATACTCATGTGTGTATGTCAACCCAGGATCTTTGTGTTAAAACATTTCAAAAAACAATTCTTTTTCTGTCTCTTAATTGGAAATGTACTACTTTTATTCAAGCAACAGTAGTACTCTTCCTTTATTTATTTGTTTTCTGACAGCTTAAAGAAATTTATTTTTCAAGTCACGAGTTGCATTAGAGTTATCCTCCTGAAACACAAACTCATTAACATTGGAATATTTGCTATCTTTCTGAGGATGCATTTGGATGCACTCAAAGCTACCGTGTCTCCTTGCATGGACTTTTGCATTAAATAGCGATCGATGAGACAACGCTTGGGCGTTTCTCTGCAGCAGGCGTAGCTAAATAATCGAGAGCCTTGCGGTGGTGGTCGAGTTGATTGCTCCAGGTGGGGGACGCTCGTGTGACCAGCTCGGTGTTCATCTGCGTGCGTCGTGCGTACTGAGTTGCTGGTGTAGTACTCAACTGTTGCTGGTGTAGTACTCAACTGTTGCTGGTGTAGTACTCAAATGTTGCTGGTGTAGTACTCAAATGTTGCTGGTGTAGTGCTCAACTGTTGCTGGTGTAGTACTCAACTGTTGCTGGTGTAGCACTAGTGTAGTACTCAACTGTTGCTGGTGTAGTACTCAACTGTTGCTGGTGTAGTACTCAACTGTTGCTGGTGTAGTACTCAACTGTTGCTGGTGTAATGCTCAACTGTTGCTGGTGTAGTACTCAACTGTTGCTGGTGTAGTACTCAACTGTTGCTGGTGTAGTGCTCAACTGTTGCTGGTGTAGTACTCAACTGTTGCTGGTGTAGTGCTCAACTGTTGCTGGTGTAGTACTCAACTGTTGCTGGTGTAATGCTCAACTGTTGCTGGTGTAGTACTCAACTGTTGTTGGTGTAGTACTCAACTGTTGCTGGTGTAGTACTCAACTGTTGCTGGTGTAGTACTCAACTGTTGCTGGTGTAGTGCTCAACTGTTGCTGGTGTAGTACTCAACTGTTGTTGGTGTAGTGCTCAACTGTTGCTAGTGTAGCACGAGTGTAGCACTCAGCAGTAACTAGTGTAGCACTCAGCAGTAACTAGGGTAGCACTCAGCAGTAACTAGTGTAGCACTCAGCAGTAACTAGTGTAGCACTCAGCAGTAACTAGTGTAGCACTCAGCAGTAACTAGTGTAGCACTTAACAGTTACTAGTGTAGCACTCAGCAGTAACTAGTGTTGCACTCAGCAGTAACTAGTGTTGCACTCAGCAGTAACTAGTGTTGCACTCAGCAGTAACTAGTGTTGCACTCAGCAGTAACTAGTGTAGCACTCAGCAGTAACTACTGTAGTACTCTCGCCGTCAACAACAATGGCGTACTTTGAAGGTTTTAATTAAGGTGTTGCCATAAAGTAATACCTGTGTAAAATTCAAGCCGTTAACGTAAATGGCGTTACCAAGAAGGTAGAGTTTAATAATAGAACTACTATTAAGTTTGGGTTATAATCGACTAGAAAAGAAGCTCTAAGTAAAATGGTTAAGTGCGTGTTCTCATTTTTTCCGACATCGCTGTTTTTGTGTTGGCAAAAATTTCAACTTCATTTCAAAATAACAATTAAAAGTCAGTGTCGGTTCTTAGCATTCTGGTCTCTGAATTACATCAGAGGAGTGCCGACAAGCAAAGAAACAAGCAACTGTACAGGGTGTCCATAAGCCTGTTTACCATTTAAAAAAAATTATTACAAATTCAGTTGGTTAGATCTTTTACTCAGATTTCTTCTACTACATTCAGTTTATTTAAGTTCTTAATCCCATTTTGCATAAGTGTGTTCCAGGAATCCTGTTTGTGAAAGAGGTGCTGCAAGATGAACCCCTAAAATTGGCTTCTCTTTCAAGAGAAGCGCAATGTGACTCATGGATTATTGAAGCAAAACCGGATAGGCAGACTCAGCGAAACTGTAGAACTTGTGTGGAAGAGATCCACCATCACCTCCGTCAATTCATGCATGACAGAAAAAATTTATGGAGACAGGGACGGTGTTGACCATTGCCACAATTATTGAAACTAATGGTGCACATGTAGAAGTCCATTGAACGAGGTAAAAAACTTTAATAAAGGCTGAATACAACGAAACAAATCAGGATAAAATATCCTATCAATTGCATTTTTAATAAATTTTTGAATTGGTTTAGAGACTTTATGAACACCCTGTATATCTTAACAAACAGAACAACGATTAGTTAAAAATGTATTTTATCGCACAGTCTGTGGTGAATGTGTTCTCTACGGTGCGCACCTCCTCTGGGATACAACTATTGTATTGATGGGATTAGCGCTCCCAGGGGGACTATGTGAGGTTCCGAGCTAACAGTTACGTAGGCTTTCTTTTTGTTGCAAAAAATAAGTTCTTGTTTTATTAAACGCTTTTTTTTCGGTTCACTACTGTCGTGTTTTTCAGCATCTACCATTTTCACCTTCATTTTTTATCTTGTTTCATGAACTTCTTTTTAAACTTTATTGTTTCAACGCACCTTGTGCATAGATTCTACGTTCCCTTAAGTTCAAATTAAATGGTGCCTTCCTCGTTCCTCTTTTTGGAACATCTTTGTTGTGGTTAGGAGACACACAAAAATTTCGTAAATTTGTCGAAAACTGCAGAGGTCATCCGCGCCAGGTCCAGCTTTCGAAAGCGTATAGAAACCGTCATTACGGCGGTCATATCGAATGAAATTTCCGCTATCTTGGTCATCTATGTAGACTTAGAAAATTTCAAAGTAGTCCGTCACATTTCCTTTGATAAGGATTAGGTTTGATTAGGAATTAAGCGCTTGAGTAATGAGGAGTTAAGCATAGAGAGGGAAATTGTACAGATTTATCTGAAAGACCCAGCATTTAGTATCAGATTTTTCATCCAGTGTTTGACTTCTTCGCTCTCTCCCTTTTACTGCTTGCTCTCCCCCATTTACTGCCCTCCCCTCCTCCTGTTGCGGCCTCTTCTCACGCTCTACTACTCCCTCTCCCTCTACTACCCCCATTTCACCCTTTTACTCCTGCTCTCTCCTTCTAATACCCCAATCTCCCCCTTTACTGCCCCTCCCCCTCTACTCCCCCCCTCCCTCCACTCCCCCCCTCCCTTCAGAGCCCGTGACACACAACACCAGGCAACACCCGCAGTGTGCCGGTGGAGGTCATGTAGTGAGTGTGGTGTGACTGGTGTGACTACTGCGCTATACCACAGCACTCCCTAGCGCCCTGCGCTATACCACAGCACTCCCTAGCGCCCTGCGCTATACCACAGCACTCCCTAGCGCCCTGCACTATACCACAACACTCCCTAGCGCCCTGCTCTATAACACAGCACTCCCTAGCGCCCTGCGCAATACCACAGCACTCTCTAGCGCCCTGCGCTATACCACAACACTCCCTAGCGCCCTGCGTTATACCACAGCACTCCCTAGCGCCCTGCGCTATACCACAGCACTCTCTAGCGCCCTGCGTTATACCACAGCACTCCCTAGCGCCCTGCGCTATACCACAGCACTCCCTAGCGCCCTGCACTATACCACAACACTCCCTAGCGCCCTGCGCTATAACACAGCACTCCTTAGCGCCCTGCGCTATACCACAGCACTCTCTGGCGCCCTGTGCTATACCACAGCACTCCCTAGCGCCCTGCGTTATACCACAGCACTCCCTAGCGCCCTGCGCTATACCACAGCACTCCTTAGCGTCCTGCGCTATACCACAGCACTCCATAGCGCCCTGCGCTATACCACATCACTCCCTAGCGCCCTGCGCTATACCACAGCACTCCCAAGCGCCCTGCTCTATACCACAGCACTCCCTAGCGCCCTGCGCTATACCACAACACTCCCGAGCGCCCTGCGCTATACCACAACACTCCCTAGCGCCCTGCGCTATACCACAGCACTCCCTAGCGCCCTGCGCTATACCACAGCACTCCCTAGCGCCCTGCGCTATACCACAGCACTCTCTAGCGCCCTGCGCTATACCACAGCACTCTCTGGCGCCCTGCGCTATACCACAGCACTCCCAAGCGCCCTGCGCTATACCACAGCACTCTCTAGCGCCCTGCGCTGTACCACAGCACTCCCTAGCGCCCTGCGCTATACCACAGCACTCTGGCGCCCTGCGCTATACCACAGCACTCCCTAGCGCCCTGCGCTATACCACAACTCTCCCTAGCGCCCTGCGCTATACCACAGCACTCCCTAGCGCCCTGCGCTATACCACAGCACTCCCTAGCGCCCTGCGCTATACCACAGCACTCTCTAGCGCCCTGCGCTATACCACAACACTCTCTGGCGCCCTGCGCTATACCACAGCACTCCCTAGCGCCTTGCGCTTTACCACAGCACTC
>JACJUY010008510.1:16151-37683 GCA_014220935.1 Platorchestia sp. MABIK | reverse complement strand
CTGTCACGAAAAAGATATCTCAAAGTCTGCCCGAAGCGTGTTGCAGCCTGGGGGAGAACACCACAACACCATCAAAGCCAGAAGTGTGTTTCGGGCTTGTCCGCCTTCGCCCAATGGGGGCGCCGGCTAACTTACTCTTTGTCATTATGGAGTAAATACAGCCGAGTGCAAATCTAACGTAGTCTCAGTGAGAAGGCCATTCCATCTCCGTGTTTGAGTACTCAATAACCGACTTAATATCTACGGCGCTTCTATGTACCTATGTACCTGGTACCTACGTACCTAGCTGTCATCCCAAAACGGCACCCGTGGCATTCCCCATCTCGACATCCGAGGGACCTCACATCTCTCCCTAAAAGATGAGTTTCTCATTTCATCAATTAGCTTTGCATTGTTAACCAAAACCGTGAATGTCCTCAGATCGTAGGTCAATGTAGGTCTATTTCGAAATAGCAAGCGATATCTTGTGTTAGTACCATTTATGTAACAGAAATAGTTATTCATTAGTATCTGATTGTAATGCGCGTTGAATTGATTATTTATAAGTAAATCTTCATTTCGGTTACAAGTGTATCAATACCTGTGTTCTGAAAAGATGAGAAAAGACATAAGAGGCATGGAAAAGCGTTACCTAATATTATCAATCATTCATTTGATATTATCAATATTCAATTTCCCTTATTCTAAGGGTGGTGGCAGCGTAGCAATAGCTACCAATAAATCAAAATCATGGCGAGGACATAAGTCACGCCTTATTGATAAAATATATTAAAGTGATATATACCACATATCACGATGAAAGAAATAAATTGCAGCTCAAATAGAGCAGATCAACACACGATCACGACAGATCATTTAGTATTATTTTTAAAGTGTAAATCATAATATTTCCTCAATACAAAAAATTGCAATAGTGATGAATGCTCAGTAAAAATCATTCCTTTTTTGTGTTAAATAGTAAATTACTAGTTGAAATAGTTTTCCTGTAGGTGATTGAATGATATTTGTTCCCCACGGCCCTCAGTGACAGTAATTGCCAACATCCATTGTACACATTGCGATGTGTAACATCATGCTTTTTTTTCGTTGCAGCCCAAATTTCACTCTGACTGATTTTACTCCAAGAAATTAGTTGAAGGGGGAATGAGTAATTTTAATCATTTCAAATAAATGTGGTACCTTGTTCGCAGTGTAGGCTCTCTTCTCCCGAAAGCAAATGATGTTTTGAGCGATAAAGTGACTCTCGGTCGAACAAATCTTACGTTTACCTGCAGATGTAGGGAAGTGGGCTGGCCGGCCCGCCTGCAGCTAGCGTGCAGCAAATGTGCCAAGCGTTGAAGGCTCAGAATGAATTTCTGGCGCGACGTCCGAGCTCAATCAGTGAACAGTGAATAACACTCAAATCTGAGTAGTAAAGAAACGTATCGTTGATTCAAGTGGGACTAATTCATCGCCTCCGTCATGCAGCATTTAACAACGCGTCTATATAGTAGTGGGGCTGTGTAACATTGCCTTCAATAATCAGTGTGCGCCCCAACAAGCATTGAAATGGGTTCCACTAAATGCACACGAGTCACTTGATATTCAAAGCACCTCACAGTTTTTTCTGCACATTCATCGTTGTCTATAGAAGTAGTATGAGCAATCCATTGCTGTCATGGGTTCACGTATCTTGCAGACGATCCTCGCTCACGTACCTTGCAGACGATCCTCGCTCACGTACCTTGCAGACAGCAAANCTGCTTACTGACGGTTCTTAGTGTACCCTTTGGAACTGAATTTAGTTTTACTTCTTTACTCAGCGCTGATATCAATTCAACTATCCACACCCCAGTCTCCTTCTAGGATGCCTTCCAACTTAACTTTTGTTACAAATTGCTCCTCACTCGTTATATCCATGCATACATAAGATCTTCCGCACTCAATTATATACGACTACTCGTTTGCTCGAGCTACTATGTCGGAGACCATGGCAGAATTCAAGACGCAAGACAAAGCTTCGCCAAAAGCGGTCATTAATAATTATGCTGTGAAGTCCTAGCCAAAAAACACAAATGTGTTTAACAAAACGCATCCTAGCCAAAAACGTAAAAATTTACTCCTAAATTAACAGTGCAGCATCGGTCAGATGAGTGTCGATAACTAGGAATAACAAGGAATATTTTATCATGAACATCCATGAATAAATTTCTGATTGAATTTACAAATATTCTGTGAGAACTGCATCACATTGCTCATGAATTTGAGGATGGATAGGAGGACCTAGTAGGAATATTGTGCAGTGAGTGAAGTTTTACGTTTTCTTTCATGCAGGGCTTATTTAGGTCTGAAAAAATCAACAGATGTTTATAATTCACTCATGCAGTTCTTCCGAAAATTCACTCACAAGTTAATGTTGATTTTTGCCGCAATATTATGAAGCCTGTTTTGCTATTTGTGCGCTAAGAATACGCGTATTTGAGGAGCACATATTGGTAAAACTGGAATGTAGAACACAATAATACCTTATAACACAGCTACCAGATTGACAGGGACCTTTATAGTCGGCACACTTCAAAATAAATGTTCACTAATTGTTATCCTTACTCAAATTTTCTGTTAAAATATGAGGCATATTTTCAAGCCTAATTTTTGAGGATTGCAAATTGCAATATGTTTCCTTCGTGGAACGAATTTGTCCTGTTAGAATTGTAGCATAATGGCCAACTCAAATTTTCTTATTGCAACTTGTGCTCCAGTAATTTTTGATGGAGGTCTGTGATTCACCTCACATGTGATCCGCCCTTGATATTACAAAATTTTCCCAGAGGTGTGCTGCGTACCTTTCAAAAGATTCTGAATCATGGTAGCTTCTGAGCTTCTGTGTCGGAACACACAATTTTCTATGGCAGCCATTTGTCCAGTTAAAACACTAAAAAATACTATATCAAACTAATTGAATAAATAAAGAATTAATGTTCATATAAGAATTAATTATTTTAAAGAGAACGCCTATTGAAACAGGAAAAACATAAATTTCTGTTACATCATGTCAGTTAATGACTTGAATTATGTGCAATATGAAAAAGCTGAATTTTCTCGTTGTAATGATTAAAACTAGAATGTTGAATTTTTTCCTACATCATCAATGAGTTCAAAATGTGGACGATGACAAGGAATCAAACCGGTTGCTTCATCAATGTTTAATTAGTATCAGTAGCGCAGTCAGGGGGGGGGGACACGGGCACCATGCCCCCCCCCCCCCCCCCCCCCCNAATGTTTAATTAGTATCAGTAGCGCAGTCAGGGGGGGGGGACACGGGCACCATGCCCCCCCCCCTCCCCCTCCCCCGAAATGGTGAGCTGGGGCCAATCTCAGTGCCCATTTTAGGGAAAAGAATAAGAAAAATGCTGATAACTAATGTCTGCCCCCCCGTCCCCCTCGAAATTTTTCGCCGGGGATCCTGGCCCCCCGAAATTTTCGGCTAGCTGCGCCACTGATAAGTATGTTTAGATTGATGTGTCTGCTTTTACTTCCATCAACCTGAGAGCTTGGTGCTGACTATGTTCTTATGCATTGCGTAAACATTACATTAATTTCTGAACTGAGAAGAATATATTTGCAGTTGAACATTCTTTTTTCACACATTTTCTCTAGAAATAAAAAAGAAAGAACTTCTCCCTGATGCCATTCGACTGCCATCTTGACTGAAAATGTCCGGCTGTAAACATCATCGAAATTTGCTCCTATCTCTAAATTAACACTAGAACAATTACGCACTCAACTGGCCTACCTCATAATTCATGACCAGTAAGCACGAGGTCAGTAATTTACCCAGCAGTCATCATGAGGGTACACGGATGCTAAGCCTGAGCATGTACACATGCGGCGGGAAAACCCAATGAGCTTCAACAGCTTGGTTAAGAAATGGGGTCTCTGTAAATCAAGCTGTTATTCAAATAACTTATCACTGTAGCCTTTTATAAATCTTGCACAGCTGTCTCTGGATTGAAGGCTTATAACTGACCTCAGCACTACATCGGGTCTTTGTGCTTTATTTCTAGTACGATGGGTGAAGAGCTTTAAAATTTTTACTGTTTATTCTTTCGTTTGTGGTTAATCGAAGGAGCCTGTGTGCTTTTTCTTCATTTTAGTGCGGTAGACTAGTGCGTGAATGCGACGAGCTTACAACCATATTAGGTGAGGGAAAATTTTTGTTATATCACGTTGTAGGTGATTTTTACAATGATACTAGTAATTAGGATAAAACGCCTATTCTAACCTATTTACGTTCTGCTTTTATTGTAGATATTAACACAGAGTAGATCCGCAGATATTTTGTCCATGTAAAGCAAAACAACGCATATACGTTAGCGCTACCTACCTGCTACTGCCCACTGACTTTCCTTATCTTATTCCTACGCTTAGCGATTGTGCTCAACGATTGATGCACAGAGATTGATCAGCTAGATGCGTGTATTGGCTTGTCTCTAATCGGCGCATTTCCGGCAAATCCCGTGAAACTATGATCTTGTAGTTGGCCGTACTGAAAGACTGTACATTCAAACACCGTGTTATTCTTCTACAGTTCACAAACGATCAAATTGATATCGTTGGTGAATGTGTTGGCGTTAATTTACTCTTCATAGAGCCAGGGCGTTTTTCATCAACTGACACCGGACAATGGTTGGAAGATAATAGTTTCTTTGGTTCTGTGTTCACATGTTATAAGGAGTCGAATCAACTGCACGGCGTATAAATTTTGGGAAACATAGCTAATCTCAAACATAGCTCGTCACAGCTTGTCTACAATTTTAACACGTTCATGTAATTACTCAGGAAACAAAACCTTTACACGGAATTTAGTACCAACACATGTGTAATTGTAAAATAAGATGCTAGATTTCCCATCAAGTTGTAGCGCTTTTAACACTACCTCCATACCTCAAAAAGAACACTGTTTTCGACAACCACCAGCCATCTTCTGGTGCAGGCCTCTCTGAGGTGCTGCCTCCTCTTTTCCCTCTGCCTCGCTGCAGGCCGTACAATTCCTTCCTTAAGCTGATGCGAGTGTGAAGGCTCGATGACATATACTTCGTAAGTGACATAACCCCATACGAAGGGCGGAGGCCCTGGGAGCGCGGACCTCTTCTTACATGAAATCTCTCACTGCTTCGAAGTGTGTGAAGAGAACGGTCTTGTTTGGGAACGGCAGTGAGCAAAATTACTTCTCGCCTGAAACGGTGAAACTTGAACCTAGCAGTACCACACCAAAGCTCTCACTCTCTTTAGAGACTCGTTTAAGCCCAATTTATTCTCCAACATTTAAATTTCACGAATTTTGAGGGCTGTGTCTGTTTAGTTTCCTAGAGACTAATAAATAAATTCATCGTTGAATTGCAAGCCCTCAAAAAATTGAAGAAATTTTCGTAATCACTAATTCACGAAATTCAAAACGATCATTACACCCATACACATGAAATACTTTAAATCGGTGCGGGGAGAACTTCATCATTCTCTTGACATCCGAAGACGAAAGTTTTTGTTGAAGCTGAGCACCGGTGGGCCTACAGAGACATTATCCATACATGGCATTTCATAAACGCAACCCCTGCTCTTCGGTATGCGTATCAAAAACAGAACTTGTTTCCACAAAATTTTTATCGACAACTGTAGGGATTTTTAGTTGCCTCCACCTAGTCTTAGCAGCGCTCTGTCCAGTTTCGTACACTGAGACAAAAGATGTGGCTTGGCTTTCGGGGAATGGGGATCAGACTTAGAAGCCCTGACTTTTTATTTCCAATTTTAAATGAAGTGAATAAAGGCGAATGAAAAAGAATTCATTTTCCAAAAGGGAAATTATAAACAGAAATAGGATATGATTTGTCTTGGATTAGCAAAGTGGTTAGTAACACGGTGAAATTCAATTGAGACGGTAAAACGAAGATGAGGCTCTGAGGTGGAAGTGTTGTTTTAGACGGGTTTACAGTCTAGAGCTGGGCTCGCGCAAGATTCGCTTGCTGGGTTGCCATATCGTTTCAGATCCCGACAGAGGACCGAAGTACTCAATCAGACTACTTGCATTCATGCATTTCATGCACACTGTTGTAATTCACTCAGCGATGTTGGTCAGAAGGCTCTCAAAGTGAAACAACACAGCTCAAATAAATAAACAAAACTATTGAAACAATTTATTTCCACATGTATAGCATAAATACGATCATTACTTAAGACTATTGCAAGTAAACGCAGTAGGGCTGGCTTGATAAAATTCTTGATGAAGTTGCGGTGCTCGTAAATGAACACTGTGATGGTCCGGAAACTGGATTTTAGACAGTGGTGTCCTATCCTGTATTAGGCTACTTCGGACTCAAATTCCTGTGAAATACGATTTCGTACGTAGCACTGATCGGCGAAATATGTTACCTCAAGAGAGCATCATAATTAATATTAGATCCACAGAAGAAGCATATGATGCAGGAACAGATGAAAAGATACTTAGCTGAAGCAACGGCAGTTGTCCGTCATTAGATTTTCATCTGGTTAGCTAAACTAAAATGATATCCTTTTGGTAGTGGGGTCATTTTCCTGTTGATAATACCTAGAACTAACATATTTTGATGGGAAACAAACATGCCTTAAACAACACGTAAGCAGAGCTGAGATAATCACTCCGTCTAGATCATTTGACAATACTCACTCAATACTCTATTTGATGTTCACTAGTTGGCTAAAGATTCCGAGGTAACTGATGAAACGTAATTGACATCGTGAAAATAAAAATAAGCTGTAAATTCAGCTCTCTCGGTTCTAATATAATTGATGTTCTGAAGTTCAAACTACTGTCTAAGAGAAGAAAATTACTGGTAGGGCAACTGACCTTCCCTTAGAAGATACACTAACGATGGAGAGAGGCACTTCCGAAGGGTCTACCTACCGAGGTCAGAGCGTTCTTTCTGTGGATTTCTGTCTCTTTTGACGGTTAACGCTCTCACAAAAGCTCAAGTTATGCTCCGTAAGGGTGCGCTGGGACATAAAGCTCCTCTAACTTTGAGCGAATTGCTGTTGGGGATTGAAAACTTCTTGCATAGTAGTAATTCTGAAACGCTGCTCTAACCCCCATTGGCGCGCCGTGGATAAGGAAAAACATCTTCGCATAAACTACAAAACCTGGCCCGGTATGATTCTGATGACGAGAAGTGAATGGCAGCTGAAGTACAGGGTGACCGGCTTTTTCTTAAACAAACGTTAACATTAGGTTGGGACAGTGAAAATAAACACTTTTATTCAACAACCATGTGGTCGAAAATGCTTCGTTAAAGAGTTTCAAAACTTAAAATTTTTGTGCGGTTTCCTGAGTGTTGTTTACAATGAAGATTAAGAATTTTTATTTACGTTAAACATTTCACCCATTGCAAGGGTATTAACAACAATGGAGCGAGCATCCAATGACAAATTAGCAGATATGCACCTAGCTTACGATGCCGCAAATGAGTATCCGAGGTTCTAATCACTGGATTGGCCGTGGCGGCCCCATCACATAAACACAAGTCTCCTATTGCCCCCTAAATTTATACCTCTTGGGATATTGAAGAGTTTGGTGTACGAAACACCGATTCAAAGAAGAACACATAGGTAGAATTGCTGAAGCCTCCGCAGAGATTCGTGAAACTCGGTGTCTGCGATTGTGTCCGGCAATCTTTACACCGCGGCGTTTGAACGCCGGTATCGCAACAGATGAACGTCATATTGAGCATATTTTGTAAATACCAAACCAAATTTAAAAATCTATTTCTTAAAGTCATAATAATTAATGCTATTAGTCTATTTCTTAAGTTCTTAATTTAAATGTTTTCCTAATCTCTACATTTCATTTCCCTGCCAGTCTCCGAGTCCGAATTTTTCTCCAACATGTTTCAAATTTCATGTCCTTGTAACTCTTTAACGAAGCATTTTCGACCACACAGTTATTGGGCAAGAACTGTTAATTTCAACTGTCCCAATCTTGTGTTTAAGTTCGTTCAACAAAGTACCGTTCACCCTGAGTACGCGGGACAGCTGCCAACAGCCGTACATTGGCAGCCCTGCACTTCAATTACGGTATTTGGGAGGTGCTCTTATCACAAAATGGTTTCCTTTCACAGTA
Source organism: Platorchestia sp. MABIK (assembly GCA_014220935.1). NCBI lineage: Eukaryota > Metazoa > Arthropoda > Malacostraca > Amphipoda > Talitridae > Platorchestia > Platorchestia sp. MABIK. The sequence continues at coordinate 29,558 of JACJUY010008510.1, read as the reverse complement.
GCCAAATTAAAAGTTATCAACTCTTTTATCAGAGAATATCATCTTAATGATGTCATTCTGTGAGGCATGATAATTTCGATGCTTTAGATTCAGTGCACAACACATCCGACCTCTTAATTTCAGAAAACACGCGCCTTTTTAGGCACCGCCTCTAAGTGTGAATCTGCGCGGTTTTCGATCGTTGATTGATGTCTTTTGTCAATTCAATCTATTTCATGTTTATTTTCGTATGTTTACATTTTTTAATTCATTAGAGTAATTGCTAGTTTTAAAGAAATGTCTTAAAGTGACGCTTTTAATTCGGATTTTCAGAACACTGATGATAGATTCAAGTAAAATCCGAAACGTTTTTCTAGAGCAGGATGTTTACAGTGACTATATACGTTCTTTTTTCCTCAAGCTTAGAATTCCCAAAAATCTTTCTACATTATGCACCCACCTACACATTTGAATACTTTTATAAAACTATGTATATGCTGGTTCAAGCACGCGCCAGCATGTGAGATTGTATAGATTTAAATTATATTTTATTGATGTATACTTAGAAACTCACGAGAAACTCACGAGAAGCGAGTACGAGTTGAGCGCCTCTGGTAACTTCTTCGCCTTTTGTAAGTGACTTTTTTTTTTAGAAAAAAAGAGACCTAATTCTTATTGATATGTTTCATGCTGATCTAATGTAACCTAACCAAACCTAACCTTGCCTATTTCAACTTAACCTATTCCTGTCTAACGTAGATTTATTCTTGAAATTGCTTTAAAACGAAAACTTCTCCAAGAAAAGCTGGCAAAACCTGTCACCGGTTGTTCAACTCTTAGGATTTTCTTTAAGTGAATGTCTTTTTCCTGTCGATAGGTTTCACTAAAATTAGAATGGTGTGCTAATAGCGTTCGTACGAATATCGACCTGAAGTTGAAGTAAATCCGAAAAATAACTTCTTTATAACATTGTGTAAATTTTTTAACAGACGTCAAAAAGAACAAAATAGTCAGCCTACAAATCGTGTACTATATGAATGGAAAGTCCGATAAAGTACGCATTTTAAACTACCCATGATGGTGATGATTAGCATTGTTATTACTATGGATTCACCAAAATAGAAATGACAAGAAAAAACGTAACAACGTTTCGGACTTGACTTTTCTCAGTGAAATTTATAATGCAAAAAACAAAAATTGTCAACCTCACTTGATATCTGTGTCAATGATAATATTTGGAACAGCATTATTAAAGGGACAAAATAAGCCACTCTAAGCAATAGATTTGAACGAGATATCCCATTCATGGAATTAACTTAGATGTACTGTATGTTCAATCATTGGATGCAACGAAGTTCTACTTTGTAGCCCAAAGGAAGACCATGCTCCGTTGGGAATTTTATTTGAGATAGTCTCATCCTGACATCCACTGGAGTTTATTTTTATTAGCACGGACACGAAAATTTTAAAACTCGTAAACTATAATTTCATCAACAAAGCAATTATTTTAAAATTGATGATGTTATTCTGATCACACGATGCATCAAAGTGCTTTCTTGTGCTGGAGTGAGAGAGAACACGATAAGTAGAACACCTGCGCGATTCCTCTGCTCATTTGCCTGCCACCCTAGGTTGTTATGGCTAACGAACTGTGTTGTGGAATATTGAAATTATGGTTATGAAGGCCGCAAGAATAAATACTGACGAGAAAACTGAATACCTTGTATAAAAAAATGACACTGAAAGAAAATTCAGGAAGAAAATAAGCGGACGCTAGATACCTCCAGTTTTAGTTCTCTCATTGTCATCGAAAATAAAGAGAAACACTCTGTATATACTCGTAGATATGTTTTCATTTTATTCGAAGGAGTCGCCAGTCAAAAAACCTATGAAAATGTATTGTGAAGCTCACAGTAATTTGTGAACATCTTGTGAGCGTTTCTTTGTACAAGATAATAAGGATTAATCTAAAATTGCACATTTTCAAAAACATTGTTATATGATTGTTTAAGACTTTATAATTCAAGTAGTCCTTTAACGGTGGACACGCACATGTCTCTCTGGATGTTGTTACAACGGTGCCTACAGTAAGTTTTCACATCTAAAAACTAAACAAAAAATGGGTTTGGGATTATACGGGAAGATTATCACTCACCGGAGAAGCGTAATGAATTTAAATATATCTTTGGTTGTGGTTGTGAAGAACCGGCTTCTTTCCAAAATGACTGAAGCGACCAAGGAGTATCTGTTTTTCTTGTCCAGATTGTTAATCGATTAATGGAATTGTCGTGGCACTCTAACTCTCCCCACTGTTTTAGGAGAATTAGGTGATAAAGAGTTTGAAGCCCTCGGGACAAAGATAGAAAAAAAATTAAGGAAAGAAGATTTACAAAGAAAGGGAAGATATTATTTAGAGAAGATGAACTTTGTGCTTTGAGCCAACTTTGAGCCAACATGCCTATTTATGTGATCCAAATTAATTCACTAGGCCCAAGAATAATTTTTCATCAGCGAGAGCATAAGTTTACTTATTAACAGCACAATAAACGAGTTCACGTTTTTACATTTTGATTTTCTTGTTCTTGAAAAATTCATCGTAATAATATACGAGTATAGATCACACTTTGCTGTATTCTCCTTCATTGACCAACAAACTTAAATAATCACTATTAGCATCAGAAGAATTCCTGTTGCGTTATCCATAGTGTGCAGTAGCAGTGGTTTTCGGTCAAATGATTCAGTACGATGTACTTTGCGAGTTGTTGCGGTTATTTTGCTGTCTGCAAGGTACGTGAGCGAGGATCGTCTGCAAGGTACGTGAGCGAGGATCGTCTGCAAGGTACGTGAGCGAGGATCGTCTGCAAGATACGTGAACCCATGACAGCAATAGATTGCTCATACTACTTCTATAGACAACGATGAATGTGCAGAACAAACTGCGAGGTGCTTTGAATATCAAGTGACTCGTGTGCATTTAGAGGAACCCATTTCAATGCTCGTTGGGGCGCACACTGATTGTTGAAGGCAATGTTTAGTAGTGGGGCACAGCCCCACTGCTATAGAGACGCGTTGTTAAATGCTGCATGACGGAGGTGATGAATTAGTCCCACTCGTCTCAACGATGCGTTTCTTTACGACTCGGATTTGAGTGTCATTCACTGTTCACTGATTGAGCCCAGACGTCGCGCCAGAAATTCATTGTGAGCCTTCAACGCTTGGCACATTCACTGCACGCTAGCTGCAGGCGGGGCGGCCGGCCCACTTCCCTACATCTACCGGTAAACGTGAGATTTGCTCGACCGAGAGTCATTTTATCGCTCAAAACATCATTTGCTTTCGGGAGAAGAGAGCCTACCCTGCGAACAAGGTACCACATTTATTTGAAATTATTAAAATTATGCATTCCCCCTTCAACTAATTTCTTGGAGTAAAATCAGTCAGAGTGAAATTTGGGCTGCAACGAAAAAAAAGCATGATGTTACACATCGCAATGTGTACAATGGATGTTGGCAAATTACTGTCAGTGAGTGCCGTGGGGAACAAATATCATTCTATCACCTACAGGAAAAACTATATCAACAAGTAATTTACTATTTACCACAGAAAAGGAACGATTTTTACTGGGCATTCATCACTATTGCATTTTTTGTATTGAGGAAATATTATGATTTACACTTGAAAAATACTACTAAATGATTCGATTTTTTTGAATAATTGTATTTGCTTACAAAACATGAATGCTGCGCTCCTCCTCAGTCTAACACCTTTAGCAGTACAGAATTACACATTTTGCCATGCCAAATAACATGACATTACATGACCCAAAACAGTTTCCTTGTTAATTCAAATTTTTTCAGCAAGCAACAATAATTACATGTACGCACAACCCTCAGTAAATTTTAGCAGTTTATCAATCAGTAATTTATTGTTTATTTGAATTGCCAAATATTGAATTAATCCTTCCGTAGAACCGTTAACACTGCCTTATAAGTATAAGTGCAACAACCAGATAACCAAAAACACTGAGAACACCATGAAGGTCTACCATCAAGGACCTACGCCTAAAAACATGCATCTTTCTCAGCCGCAACTACTCAATGAAATAAATGGTGTCACGGATTGTCTGCTACAATGAACCGTCTTATCAGAATATCCTATCAGCATCGTTAAAATCCCTAAATCCCTCATTTGCAAATAGAATGCAATCAAATTGTTGAATAAATAGGGTTTACCTTCGGCCCAAAATCATTAAAATGTGAGCAAGCTCTTACTTGAACATCACGCACGACTCTCAAATTCGAAAAACCCTCTTTGTCTCAATGGCACCCCTTACATATGCCGCGTCCTACTTCGTTCGACGTTATACCCGAAACGTCTGTGTGCGTTCTCACGATCTGTCGAACCTTTTCCGAATATTCCTCCGGGTCGCTATGCCAATGACCCCATTCTTCCAAGTCCCCTGATCTATTTGTCTTGCAGTTGAGCTAAATGTTTCTTTCTGGAATTTTCTTCAATTTCAATAAAAATAGGTGAGCAAAAATCACTGATAATATCGGTGTTCGTACCGGTGTTCCATTGACCCGTCCACCTCACTCCGCTGTTCGCGATCATGCAGAAATGTGCAATGTAACTCCTCACTCTAGTCATTTAAAAATAGTTCGTGTTGCTTCAAGTGTTTTAGATCTTAGAATTTTAGAATCTCTTTTCATTTTTAAATGCAAGCCTTCACTCAACAACCAGTTGAGTTCATATCCTCTTAGCATTATAAGTTCTTAGTTGTGTTTCGTGTTGTTTACTGCATTTTTACTTTTTTACTTTGTTTTCGTGTTTGTCTGTTTGTACATCTATGTTCATTTCTATTTCAGTGATATATGTTAGATTCATTTAATGAGCTGATGATGGGCATTAGCCCGAAACGTTCTCAGTATAATGAAATTTTTATCAGTGATTTTTGCTCTCCTATTTTTATTTAAATGTTTCGTATTCCACAACATACCCAAGCTACTGTTCCAATTTTGTCCTAACTGATCTCGTCTAAGAAGTCTTCTCTCTTTCGTCCCGACTTCTTCATTTACAGACCCTTCCTAGCTCGTGACTCTACCTCCATCCCTTCTCTCCCAATCGGTATCACAACGCGTTACGAATTCCTTGACTCACGAATTTCAATTCATACAATTTCACAATTAAGGAAAGTTTACGTCTGTTCGGAAAACATGGACTCCACTAAATTATAACATTAAATAACATTTTCGTTCCCATTTTTTCCTGTTTGAGAGTACAAATCTAGATTTGGTAGTTTCTTGACTATTATTCGACAAAAAAAATAATGTCATTCGAATTCAAATTGGCAAGGTACGTTATTTTGTAATAGTTAACAATTATGATTAATACCTTTCGTGACTCATAGACTCCTAAAAATATTTTTGAAAAAATTGTCCCTATTATCACTCAATTTTTTGTTTTTGTTTCCAACTTATTTCACAACAAAATAGAGTTCACTGTAAGCCTAAGGTAACATCTCGTTTCGAATCCCAACTGAAGTTAAAATCATTAACTCGACTATCCATAGACCATTGAAGTGAAGAATGGCGTGTAGATTAGAGAAAAGCGTAATGCATGCTATAAAACAGGTCGAAAATGCAGGACAGAATGAGAATGCATTCTTGGAGCATACTGACCTTGCAACTCATCAATGCTAGAATGTGATGCCGCTCTTCTCTCTCTCACCACAGAAAAGAAAAGATTAGCCTGAGACAAATCGAAACGAAGTTTAAATTTGATTTGTCCAAGGGCAAGGCTATTATTTTAATAATTGAAAATGCAAATCAGAAGAAAACTCTGTTCCAACTTCTAATTCACTGGCAAGTCGTTCAATAAGATTCGGCAATAACAAGCCCAATTTTAAGTATCAAATTAACTGGTAGTTTGTTTCATTACGTTTACTATAATCACAAAGCACGATTGTGAGATCAGAAAGTTAAACATGCTATTATCTAGGCATACTTCGATAATCCAGAAAGAGCTTGAGACATCTATGTAAGTGCTAAGACTTTTTATACCTACCAGCAGTAACGAAATATTCCCCAATAATGACACAACAATTTCCTGTTCACGCTATCACTGGATGTGCCGGTCAATGAGTCTTAATTTCTTTGCTGAATAGAGCTGGAAGCAAGTGTTCGTTCACAGCCTCAACTGCTACTTTGTTGCTCTACGGCAGAACCTGACAAAATGCCGATGATAGGCAACCGAATTCGAGTTCGCGCGATGTTGTGTTTGTGTAATGAACATGTCCGATAGTTTCAAATCAAATTAGGAGTATGTACAGCACAGTGTAATACCTCTTGCTTTCTCGGCATGCAAGAAAGTTTTTCTTGCATTTGAGAGTAACTGGAGAACATAAATGAATTTAGCTCGTGAACCCGTAACGTAATAAGTCATGGATTGACCTTGAACAACCATCCACATCAACTGCATAAAACACTTGGGGAGGAATATCCTGGTGTCACGGGTTTCTCATGAATTCACGTTCTTTCCAATGTTCAACAGGACGTCCGATGAGCTTCTACAATTTATGTTACACCAAATTGCTGGTAGAAAAATCACGGCAGGATTAATGTAGTGTTTTACAACAAAGCGACATTGACAATCGCTCATGGAAGGGACTACTTGACAGCACAGATTAGGTTCATCTGCGTTAACCTAACCGGGAATCGACGTTCGACCTGACACCCTCCTGCCTGTGCTAGAGTGGAGCAATCACGGCATTGCTTGGTTTCAGGCCCTAATCAGGTCACGCACAATTTGAACACGTGACGCACAATTTGAACACGTGAAAGAATCCCGTATTACGGATGCTCTGAAAGTTCCAGTCCCGAGCAAAAATGACTAAGAACAGGAGGTGATATTATAGCGTGAGGTCTACCGCCAATAATCGCCTACTCAGGTGCAGTTTGAGATGTACAAATTAGGTGTTTATCGTTAAATTAAATTGGAATACGTAATATTCACTAGTAAACTAAACTCACGCTATAGTACCCACAAACTTTTATGTGTAAATTGAACTTGCTGATCTAACCCCATATAGTGTGGTTGACTTCACGCTATGGCAGCACCGAACAGGATTACTCCGTGACAGAAAAACCATGATGTACACTGTACCATGATTGCGTACAAGCTGTGCTGTGTGTGGTGTAACATCAGGGCGTGGTGTGCCAAAATCTTCTGAAATAAGGTGAAATAGCGCATACTGTTCGCCCCCGTCAACAACAGGTTCATTTGAACAATGCATTGATCGAAAGGCATTTACATTGTGCCACTAGAAATGGGAAAGCAGCATTTGAACACGAAACGCCTCTTCGAACACAGCGGAAGACATCAGAGACATCATTTCTGCACTTGCTTGCCTGGGAACTCTACTCTACACATTGTATTCACCAGATTTAGCCCTTTTGGACTATCACTAGTTGAATCAATTTTCTAAACAACATTTCAACAATTACGAAATTGACGGCTAATGGCTAGCTGACCATATTCCTCTTCAAATATGGCCGATTTTTCAGGGAGGGCATCCCCAATTTGAAGGACAAATGTGGTAATAGCATAGCTAGCGATGGCGTCTACTTTGGTCTATTCGTGATACAAAGAGATTTTGGTAAAAATATACGGCACATCAAAAAGGCTGTGCGTTCAAAGTAAAATGTCGACTTCTAATGATTTAAGAGTTTTTTTTGCACGCACGCCAAAAAATAATTTAAATGAGACATTTAAATCTAAAATTGAAGACAAAAAAAATTTCAGGTGAATTTCTCCAACAAAAACTTTGTTTAAAGGCATACACTATTCAATTATTCAAATTTAGAAACTTCCTGGTGTAACGGATTAGATCTAGAATGTAGGTAGCAACGATATGCTTTATAAGTTTCATTACACAACAGAAAAAATTAGGCATGGCAGGCGTCAAATTGGGAGGGACAAGAATGTACCAGGAATTACTCAGTATTCAGGTAGTGAAAGCTTTTTATAAAGGCTGGTAAAAATGAAAAACTATACCCAGACAACTATACTATACCCAGACAATTTTTGTAAACAGAATTTCAGTTATTTCTTGCATCGGTGATACACCACGAATAATTGTTTTGTTTGCTTCTACTGATTCCCAATGATAATTAGCTAGCTTTACTTAAATTTTTGTCCATTAAATATTGATCACAATGAAGTTATCATAGAAACAAAAATAAAAACGAATGTTGATATGCACCATACAGGATTCTTCTACTTCGAGATTTGAAAGAGTCTTCAGGTCGCAAGATCAACTGTTTGCGTTCGGAGCACAGTCAACCGCAGCCAAGAATTCGAGGTCCGGCCACAAAGTGGAAGACTTCGAAAACAACGAACCACATATCTTGTTGAGGACATACGTGAGCGGATCAGGCGAAAACCAAAGAGGACCTTTAGGAAGATGATAAAAGAAAGACGCACGCAAAAAATAGATAGAAATGACGTATTTACACAAACAATTGTGAGAAAAATTTGACAGGCAGAAAAAAAGGGCGCACTGGAGTGTGAAAGCAGTCTCAGAAGAATGAAAAGGATTGTCCACAATAATTTGGGAATGTTTTCCTTCACAGTGCAAAAGAATCGAGCTCTCATCAAGATTCAAACGCAGAAGNAGTAGAAATTTATGAAAAGGGAAATTAGCAAGGTAAACTAACAAGATAAATTAACGAGCTCAATGGACGACCTACGATCATTAACGGAATTTCGATGACCGAGATGAAGAAGAAGAAATCAACAACACAAGCCACATATCAGCTCTCGTCTTCCAGCATCTTGTGTTGTACTTCTCAAACACGGAAACATAAAAAAGGTATATTAGCTCGATATGTCCTTTTACCTAGAGCTAGAACATGACACGAGCTTCAGGCTGACAACGCTAGACGCCGAACATCCGAGTAATACGCCTGCACCCATGCATGCACCCACCAGTATGAGGTCGGCATGCGGATCTATCCTCCTCCTCCTCCTCCATGTCATCTAAGGGGATGAAGAGCAAGCGGTCAGCTCACGGCCAGTATACAGTGCGACCCACGGTACTAGTCCAATTTGATTTTTCTTCAAAACTATCATTTCCTGTCAATATACCTTGATATTTTAATGATTTGTCGTACAGTCATCAAGTACAATGTTCATAATCTTATTATTTTAGAAATTGTTTGCTTGTTACCATTAGAAACTCACTTTTATCAAATCCACGCTCTATTTTCTGAACCACGATATTCGTCCGAGGTATGAAAATTAGTTAAATATGATGAATAAAAACAAATTAGTTAAATATTAGTAAGAAAATTAGGAAATAATACTTCAAAAGGTACTTTTAACGAATTGCAACTGTGAACTAGGCAAAAAACAAGAAAAATTAGCTCATTTTTCAATGTAACGGCCATAACATTTTATTCCCTCTAAAATGCGTTCATTAACCGAATTGGTCAAATTTTCAACAGTAGTTCCATCAAAGTATCTTACGGCGACTTGTATGGCCTCCCACAATTCTGCTGTGGAAGAAAACTGCTTGCCATCTGAATAAGCTTTGCGCTTGATGATAGACCACAGATTCTCAATTGGGTTCAAATCTGGAGAATTGGGTGGCCACACCATCAAATTCTGTTTTTTTTTAACCCAAGAGAAGCAAGATATTCTTTCGTAGATCTGGCTGAGTGCGATGGTGCGTTGTCTTGCATGAAAACCAACTTTTGCGACGATCCAAAGTCTGGTCGTGAAGCCAAGGAACAAGACATTCATAGAGGAGGGCGCAATAATTCGCAGAATTAATTTTAACTCCTTCACGGACCATTATTGGGCCTACAAGTTCATTATTGACGATCCCAGCCCACAACATAACACCACCACCGCCTTGATGGCTGCGAAAACGATGGTGGATCTAACCCTCAAATCCAACCCATCCTTTGGACCATCCGTCTGGGCCATCGAGGGTCGCTTTGGTCTCATTCGTGAATAGAACACATTTCATATCCTGTTTCACATACGACCTAGCCCACTCAACTCTCAGGAGCATGTGCCTTTGTGTCAATGGAGGCTTTTCTTTGGAGATTTCACCTTTGCGATGGTCCTCAAGATTCTGCTGCGGGTAGTTTTTTTGACTTCATTCAGACCAGAGTTTTCAAAAAATGCTATGCTGGTGCTTCCTGACTTCGTAAAGACTTCACGCTTGATTTTTATGATGTCTTGCGTGTTTAGAGCTTTTAATTCGCCTTTATCAGACTGTTCCATTCGAGTGGAAGGATCCCTCAAGAAACGTTGAAATTTTCAATATGGCGGCCTAAAATCCTAGCTATAGAGGCCGGTTTCTGTTATGATGGTTTGCTTTTCTTCGTCTGTTAGATCCTTAGCACGTCCAATTTTGAATTTTATACAAATGGACTAATAGTGTGGTTCACCGTATATTGCAAAAAACAAGCTAAACAAAGGAAAATTGTGCAACCAGCCTCTCCAGCAGATAAACAAATATTGCCAGATGAACTAAGTACACATTGTTGCCATTTTAAAACATAATTCTCGCCAGGCAGAGGATGTTCAACGAAATATCAATAAAAAATTGTTGAACTAATACCATGACTCGTACTGTATTTTCCAGCCAAGATGTGGGAAAGGATTCAAGAATCTCACGAAGGGAATTCGTCAGAAGTATGTGTAACTTTCAACACACCTGACACCGGTTTCAAGATGTGAGCGTAAATCCCTACAGTAAAAGTCTCAACAATTTAAAGAGTGAAACTTTATCAATCATGAAATTTTACAACAATCATTCTAACTTTCATTTTTTCAATTTGTCGTTAGCTTTAGCTGTTGGGATTCAGGCACAAATCTTAAAATCCGACAAAGAAGAAGAATCTAGCGTACCGTTTTGTAAAATGCTTCTGCAATTGTTTCTGAATTAAAGAGTTTGTCACAACATGTAGCTTCTGTTAAGGTTCAGACAGTCATTCTTTCATCATCGAAGGCTCCTTTCATTTTACGAGACTACCTAGACTAAGGTGAGGGAGCATACGTTAATGACATTCTGAACTTTTGAATATTTCTGCTTCCAAATATTTTGCTAATGGTGATCATTCGTGAAATAGAATGCGAGCCCCTCAGTCAGATACAACTATTGTATCAATGGGAATTAGCGCTCCCAAGGGGAATATGTGAGATTCCGAGCTAAAGGTTAGGTGGGCTTTTTAGTTGTTGAAATAGAGTATTTTTTTTTCATTCGGAGAATCTTTTTTCGGTTCACTGCTGTCCTGCGTTTCCTGAGGGAGCAACTGTCCTGAGGGAGCAACTCAACAGCTAGAATTTTGGTACCTTCATGGTACTGCAGAAGGAATGCATACGCCTAGATTATCGCGCTTACGAGAACATTAACAGAAATGCTCTAAAACTTACGTTACCTGAAATTGGTGCCCGGAAGGGTGCGGAACTGAGATTTTGGAGAGGAATTTGTACGCTAATCAGAATTCACGGAAATGCGTTGAAAATTTAGAGCGTTCTAAATTATTAGAGCTTATTAGCAGCCTCGATGAGAGTGAGGTTGGTAATATCATGAGCAAGATATAACATGAATTTCAGGTATTATGTATGCAGGTACTACCGCGGGCTTGCAAATCATTACGCTGAATTTGTCTGATTTAACAAGGCTGCTACGTCATGGACAAAATGTATTGTAAATTCAATATATTTTTGCGTATTTTAGTATCTTCTGTGCGTAATAGTGACATTAATAATCATTCCTTTTTTCACCTTAAATAATTTGTGTTCGTGGATTCAAAAGCGAGTTCGATCGCACTTGCGCATTATATTTCATCCAATACTTCATTTCCTTTTCTTTTGCGGTGTTGTATGGTTCCACTTTATAAATCATTTCTACAATGCAGTACTTCTTGTGTTTTTAAATCATTTTCCAATCTTCCTTATGCTGTCGTTCTTTCCTACGTCCGACGGTCGTAGGCTGGTCTGGTTTAATTAAGGGAAGAAGGAGCTTAGCTCATTTCTTCCTGGTGAAAGGGGAAATTAAGGTGACAAATTCAAAGATAATAGATATTTTGAGCTTTAAATTGACGCTTATGTAAAGTTTCTTAGTACCAACGTTCAAGATAAGCCTTAGAATTCTAGAAAAATGGAGAGATTCCACATGCGGTTCCACGAGTAGTTTCAAAACAGCACTCAGGTAGGCTTAGAAGATTTCCTAAGGAATCTCGACGCAGACATCCCGATGCAGATCTGAAACTACTGTTGCCAAGAAAGACGATTGTAGTAAATTTGTGCACTCGTTAGATTAATTTTCATTTACATGCTTATCACTCCATGCGCTTAAAAGGAAAAAAAGAGTGCAAATGATCTTTGATAAATTTCTAGCGGTTTTATACTTTCGCCCCACTCTGTCCAAGATGAGCCGATTAAATGTTAACCAGTTTAAAAAACTACATCTCACAAAATAGTGAGCTTCGTCTCATTTGCTGCGAAATTTTATCGTGTATTACCGACCTCAAGCTTTTTGCTATCTGCCATTGAATATACGCGCTATGCTGTTCAGAGTGAGGACTATTTTTTTCTGTTTGAGCCAGATAAAATTTTGATGGATTCATTACATCGTTACACTTTGGGATATGAGTTGATAAACAGATTTGCAGATTCATAAAGTTAACTCATTAAAATACCACCTCTTTCTATGCCTAATATTTTAAAGATATATTCGTCCAAGCTCATTTTGAAAAATTTTACAACGTACTGTGACCGTCATTTTTCATGACATTATTTTGGCATTTAGTTAATTTTTTTCCTTACTCTAATTAGATCATAATTGTTTTAAGAGTATTGACATTTATTGTGATCCGGTCACGTAAGTCAGTAAGCGTCTTGAAAATACAGTCTTTCAAGAAGCCGCAGAAGAAGAGATCACACGGCTTAAGGTCAGGGCTCCTAGACGGCCACTCCATAGCATGACTGACCTCTACGGCCCTCTCCTTAAATATTTTTTACAACTTTTTCTCCCGCATACCGATCTATGTCATCGAGCACCAACCTGTATAAGCGATATCTGTTTGTCTTTTCACATCCCAGAGTGTAAATGGGGAATAAATCAAAAACTTTTATCTTTCAGAAGGCAGAAAGACATGGTCCTCACTCTGAAAACCATTGTGACTGAAATATATGGCCGAAAACCAAAACTTGGAGCTGGTATCAGAAGATGAAATTTCGTCACAGATTAATTTAAGGCCATCTCTTTACGATAGATGATTTTTGAAGGATCAATATGCTAAAATTGGGTCACAATTTTTAGCTCACCTCGTTTAAATAAGTAAATGTACCTTTAGAATAGATGGCAAATTGTCTAAGATTTCTTATCCACAACAAAAGAGCTCCCAGTTG
>JACJUY010008510.1:0-15790 GCA_014220935.1 Platorchestia sp. MABIK | reverse complement strand
GTAATCATTCCCATAGGTAAAATACGAGTAATTGGATCCCCTGAGGGGATAGGTGCCCTTATAAAAATTAGATGCTAAAACTTTGATGCATGTCATATTTACGCATGGCGTAGTGTACGATATGTTTTGATTTGTGACCAAATATTTTTCCATAATAATGTATAGTAAAATCATTCTTTATACAGAATACAAATTGTACTGAAATTTTCCTCTGTTGTATTTCTACTTCAAACCTCTTACATCACATATAAGCTAACTTGTAAATCATATCAGTCCATAATACACATAAAATTCGAAATTTCCTTTGAATTAACCTTATAATAACTATATAACTATGTAAGGTTCATTCTCTGTATAAATTTTTACAGTACCGGAGAAAAAAATTTAGACAAAACTAAATTTACGCTTGACCCATGATTCCATATAAGTCAAACCAGTTCAGTTTGAAGAATACTGAGCAGTTATAATACGCACGCATGCAGGGTGTTTCAGAACAACAGGTGCACAATTGCACACCAAGTTGAAAATGACCAAATGAATACTTTTTCTTCTATGAAATTTCCCGAAAAAAATCGTGTTTATGAGATATTAGCTGTTTATTGTTTTAAAGGATGAAATTTAATGATACAATTACTCCGCAATATTTATTTTGAATTTACTTTACAAAAACTGTTCAAAATATGTGCCATCTACAGCAATGCACTTTTCAAATCTTAGCCTTAAAGATTACGGGAGATTAGGAACCACGTCTAGCATTTCAGAAAGCTTCACTGCAGTCACAGCAATTCTGGCCACGAGATCTTCCTCAGATTCAATGGTAAACATGGCTCATCATGTGTCTTGTTTTTACAAAATATCACTAAAACTGAATTTATCATGATAAACTCTCATAGAATAGAAGTGTTTGTAACGTAAACTCAAAATAAATATTGCGAGTAATTGTATCATTAAATTTCATCTTTTAAAACAATAAACACCTAATACATCAAAAACCCGATTTTTTGGGGAAATTTCATAGAAGAAAAAGTATTTATTTTGCCATTTTCTATTTGGTGTGCAATTGTGCACCTCTTGTTCTGGAACGCATGTACGTTGTACGTATGTACGCATTTACCTTATAAAAATTATGATAGGAAAATAAAGAAAATAAATCATAGAATTCAACAATTTTGTAACCAAGTTAATGAGAAATTTTGATACCTGATAGGTTTTCAGCACACGTACGCTATTTTTAAAGCTTAAATTTAAGACTCCTTGCCGTCAAAGACTGTTTTTTATACAATGGAAAATTTCGCTCAACACCAACGCTCTATGACTGACAGCTCTTGCGCAATGTCAGATGAATGGCTGCTCACCAAAAGGTCATTTCTCCGACTTAATTTTTTGTTAACTGGGTTGAGTGACGAAATAAATATTGTAAAAAATTTAACAACTTTCGCTTTAGTTGAGAGAAGCATTTTCGAGCATTCTGATTGAGAAATCGTCGCCGTACAGAGCACCAGTGAAGTTTTGCACTAATTTCTTAGATTGCTTTGTTTTTTTGACTAAGATGTGCAATTGTGCATGCATCCATGTCTGCAAATTGACACATTTCTGTTACTCTCATGATAATGCCTACATATGTGACTAATATTTTTCCAGAGTAAGTTGAAGAAGTTGAAGATTGAACGACTATTTATCTCGTGTTTTTCTACGAGCACATTATTTACGGAGTGAATATAAAATAATTATGTTACCTTCAGTCAATTTCGTTTGTTCTTGATGTGGAATGTGTGAGGTTGATCAAACGACAAGCGTCAGTTTATACCTTATCTCCTAACTCGATTTAAATTCTTTGCTGAAGTTGGCTGCGATTTCTGTAATCCCTTTGCTATATTTCTTTCAGCATTTGCTGATGATCCTATTAGTTTAATTTGAACAGTTTGTCGGATTTGAACGCCATCTGCGTGAAATAAAAATCTTGTATTGGGTCGCACTGAAATCAAATCAATGATTGAATAGAAACTAGAAGTAGGCCAGGCACAGATACCAAATCATGACACAAAATGTTCCATAAAGTTGAAGGACACAAGTTTAATTCTTGGGTAAGCCGACGAATTGACACATTCGCATCATCTTCAATACTGCCTAACAGCACCAATCGCTTGTTGCGTGCGTACTGTTCAACGTCCTTCTGGATGGACATTATCATTCATAGCAAAGGTAGTGCGAAAACGATGCATGGTTTGTCTAATCACCCTTTCAGACGGTCGATTATGAGCACCAAAAAATTGCCGTAATGCACGATAAGTAGGGCGAACTGAACTCTGATTTTCGAAGTAAAATTGCACAATTTGAAAGCGCTGTTTGGGCGTATATGTGCTCATGGCGAAGTGCCAACGCACTCAGAACACAGTTGCCAGAGTATACTGAACCTAATGGAGTTAACAGTTGCTACTTAGTTAATTTCAGTCATGCTCAGTACTCGTTGAAAGTTCGGCGCCGCACTACAGTTCATTCACCCGACAGAAACTTGTGCTGTAAAGATCGCCACAGGTTGGAATCCTCCAGCTGACGTCGGTAGAGACGAACGCGGAGAAACTTTGGAATGACACCATACTGGAAACAGGCATTGAGAAAATACACGTCACACTGTAGTTCGGCTTTCTTTCTCCCGGTTTTCTCCAACGAATGGAACTTGCAGAGTGTTTGGTCTCCATATCGACGATCTATAGGTAGTAGTACTTTTAAGGCGATTCTTACGGAATCTTATTCTCAAAACAAAAAAGAAGAACCAACGTTATAGGGAACATTTGACGCACACGTTTCGGAGTATAATTATTCCGTCTTCAGTGCTAGAAGAAATGCAAAGCTTTTACAGTCACGAATAAGATATTTAGGAATGAAGATGGAAAAATTATATTCCACCAAAGATGGAGTAATTATATTCCGAAACGTGTGCGTCGATAACTGTTCTCTATAACGTTGGTTCTTCCTTACATTTCGAAAATGAGAATCCCCACGAATCGTTCTACAAGAACTACCTGAGTACTTTGTGTACTCTACAAAAGGGTGCGCTTTTTCCAGCCAAAAATTTATACGAAACTCACGCATAGCTGATTTCCTAGTAATATGATGGTCTCCGATAACAAAGGCCATCATTTTCCTTAATTTAAAATTTTTGAAGCCATTTTAACAAGTTGTTGTTCAAACTAGCATTAAAGAAAAAATAGTAGAATTCAGGAGTATTTTTTAATGTTTTTAATGCATCCTTGTTAGCTATGTTTGCATTTCTTTACTTCATGTCTCACTGTGCTATGTCTCATGACACAGTATGGCATGGGTGGGTGTTCTCGAGGTAGCGAATGTCGGATTTTAAGTTATCAGATTTATTCGTCGTTATAGATTCTTCGATATCGATTGATTCTAGCGATAATCGATAACTCAAGTTCTTCGGCTCAGTTTCGCACTAAAGCGAGTTACCCGTAATTTGGAGCCAGAATTAGGTATGTCCATGCTGGGAACAGAACATATTCTGAACGGAATACGCGGCGGTCGGTCTTGACGTCTTCTCAAAAGCCACCTGAGGCCAACGCATTGGACCACTTTCAGAGGAGAAGTAATACTACCTGTACTGCCTGATCCCCACCAACTCCGTGACCAAGAAAAAGCTGAAAAACTCGATGACCAGTGGCATCCTTCGCTTAAATGTATGAGGCTATTGATTGAAAATTGATCGAGAAGTCAAATATTAAGTCTCTGGTAGAGGAAAGGTGGAGAATATCTTTTGTGTTGCGGACTTGGGGACCGTTAACAGCAGCAGAAGCGAAGATTTGTGACGAGGAGAATGACACTAGGGTTTATCACAGGTCAACCAGTTCAAAGCTGCCCAAATGGTGAATGTGTGGCTGCAAGCCAAGGGGACAGACCGTCTGGCAGACCCAGCCTTGAACAGTGAGAAGGTAATCATGTACCTCTTCTTGAGGTATCTACAACACGGCGATGCCGAGCAGCGTCGCTGTGGTGCCGAGCAGCGTCGCGGTGGTGCGTTTCTACTCTCTGTGGTAAGGAATGCATCAGGGCTAAGAGGAGCTCCCTGTCTGATGTGATCTTCAAGATGAGCACACTGCATTTACGAAGGGGAACATGCTACAGGACCTGGTCAAAACTGCGGCTGTGGGATTTTATTTATTTTACTTAAAAGAGTGGTTTTCATTAGTGAAGAAAAAGAATAAATATTCAATTTGGTTTTTAGTTTAAGTTTTTAATTTTTAGTTATTTAATGGTTGAGTAAGCTCTCCATGCTGTTTATATGTTTTGTCGAGTACTATTTGATCAATTCTTTTTGCCTTTACGGAAGGAAGTTTCCTTTGTTTTACTCGGCTGTTTTTACATTAGTTTAAGGTTTTGGAGCATAATATATGAAAATCGATCGTAAGAAAGTGAGAACAATTAACCATCTAATACGGACTGTAGAAAACGGGAGTCTATGCATAAGGTCTGTTCCTATACAGAATCCCCTGCGTATAAAACTAGCGAATTGAGAAAAAAGAAAAGACAGGAGAAAAAGCGGAGGCACCGAAACTGGAAAAACAAAGTAGTCATGAAAAATAAAACTACCCAAGGCTATTTGTTGCTAACTAAGATAACTCAACAGCATCCTCCTGAAGGTGCCCGTTTCCGTATCATAGTTTAGTCACATTTAACTAACCTAAATCTATTGTCTATCTTACGCTCCCTGAGGAGTGTTCTGGTCAGATCTTAAAATTCTCACTCTATCAAAACAGTGCGTTTTGGTTTTGTTTTCATGGTACTGTAGGGTACGTATTCATTTAGGCTTCTCGTAAAATTTTCTTGGACTTGTCTGTCAACATCATCAAATTTCGTCATGTTTTAAAATCTAGCGGACCTGTTAAGTAGTTTTTAAATAGTTTCAAAGAGCAAAAACTCTTCAAACGATGTCATAGTGCTTTCCATCAGTTTCTCTTTATCAGTTTTTTATGACATTGTACAGAATGGTGTTTGGAAACGTAAAGTGATACTTTGTGAGATTTTTTCCGCACAGTCCTTAAGTACGACCGGGAGAGACATCGCGTTGCGACCCATAGTCGCCCGAAACAGCGCGCCGCAGGTGTGCTCAGATGTCGCCGAACTGAGTAGAGTGGCTTCGATCTTCAGGCAAGCCAGGGATGCGTGGCATCCTCTTGGACTCTTCAGATTTTTTATTATTGTATCGATGTGATTGCAGGCAAGGTAGGTCTTCGGGAATGGTTTATCTTGCCGGATGGCAAAAAAATTTCTCCAGCCGCTCTATTTTCTTCAATTAATTTTTTAAATCTTTGTAATTTTCTTTGTATGTGTTAGTGCAAATGTGAATGTTCTTTAACTTGTAAGCCTTTCTGCATTAACTATCTCTACTTTTCTAAATTCTTAAACATAAAATCTACCCATTAACCCTTAAACCTAAACTTGAACTTGAACCTCAACTTATACTTAAAAACTTAACTCGAGTCCCTCTGGAACTCTAAAATTGTTGTCAAGAAGTACGAATCGTCATTTAAAGAAGTGTAAACTCTTCTGAGCCGCATCTTTACGTCATCTACTCATTGGATTTCGACCACCTATCGCCTAAAAGGCTTCGTACACTGGACGGACCAATTTAAATTCAGGGACAGGCATCTGTCAAAATTTCCTGTTATTGATGCATTTTACTTGTGCTGACAACTATTGTGGGGTGTATGTATTACATTTTTAGTTTCTTTTTTTGTGTTTCAGTATCTACTGACCCTTGACGATGACCTGACCATTGCCCGGCTGTCCTTTATTCTGCCGTCTATACAAACTGTGTTCTACTACGACTGAAATGTACGCCCTGCAAGCGCCCCTCTTGGGGCTGTTCTCCTCAAGTGTACAACGTCATTTGTGAATCGGGCTCTCTGTGTGCCGCTTTGAGCCATTTTGGGGATTGTCTGGACGGGAGGCTTTCTGGGACCCGCTTTCTGAAGTTTGCGAGAACCTTTACATTGTTAGCGCTGCTGTGTTTCTTCCCAGTCTGTACTCTGAAGGTCCTGCCGTTCTCTCCCCATCTTATGGGCTGCTGCGCTCGTTGACCATGGGAGGAGCCTGGGTGACCTTCCAGGCTGTGACTATTTTTTATAAATCTAAAGTGCCCATCATGCTTGTAACTGTACAGGTGCCTATGCCGTGTTATGGATCTGGCTGCTTTTTTTAGAGCTACTAAAGGTAAGGGTACCTACATGTGTTTCAAGGGTTGGTAGTTGACGATCTCGTGTGGAGAGACTGCTCCCGCAGGAAGCAACCTTATGTTCTTATAATTACTACTTTTGATGTACTAATAATAGATTAACGATTTATATTTAAGTCGTTCCTAAAATTTAATTAGTTTGTTTCCGTTCATAATTTAAGTAGAGTATAGTAGGTGTATAGTTAAAAGCTTTGCTAACAGCATTTAGTGTTCCATCTTCCATTAAATGAATTAATCTTCTCGATGCTTTGCGTTTAACTATCCCCTTATCCAGAACTGTGAGAGCAGAACTCTACAATTTTTGCACTGATTTTTTGGGGTTATTCGTAGTTGCCAGATCGTGAGTTCTATAGACTTGAGCAATGCGAGTTGGTTATTTTAGGATTTGATGTAGGCTTAGTTGCACCCTATTTTGGTCAGCTGATTGCTTTTATTCATCATATTTACGTTAAGGTTACAAAAAGTAAAAAATGTTTTTTTGAAAGTTGGAAATTTTTTTAAATTCTTTGTCCGACATTTTACTAATGTCGGACGCAGGATGCCGATTATGATGGATTTATTATTAGTTGCCTATTTACTCTTGACTACATGATTTGATCGGTCAGTAGCTAAAACAAAAGCTGTGAAAATGGTTATGATTAATTGTTAATTTGATTCAGGATATGACATAAATATTTGAGTGCTCTAAAATATTGATTTCTAAATAATACAAAAAAGGGATCAAGGTTGCAGGGGGTGTTTGTTGTCACGTCATTTTGATGTTGTAGGAAATTAAAAATCTCCATTATAGATTAGAAAAATTTATAAACGAAAAGTCAATATATTTCAATCATAAAATATAATGAGTTAGTTACGTGGATTAAAATCTTAATTGAAATAACGAACAACTATTATACTGCAGTTCCCTGTAAACATGCTGGCACTTTAAGATTTTTCAGACACAGGTCATCAGTCACAGGTCATCACATCTTCATGAACATGCATGATAGAAAGCCAAGTTTTAATTTTAAAGTGTCCAGAATTTAAGCATGGGCATCAATAATGACCTATGTTGATAACAGAGGAGCAAAAATGTCGGCAATACTTTCGAACAAAATAGAAATGGTAACTATTTCATATCCATGCAAATATATAGGTGTAGTTTAATTTTTCCAAATTATTTTCTTCCTCCCACCCATGCCTAATTGCTCCAACTCCAATTACGATAAAATAATACAATCAAGATCCTGGGCCGAATTCTTCGTTGGACCAACGATTACATTACATAACATTAAATGGGAAGATTTCTTTTTTTACTAAAATCGACAATATTTCGTCGTTTCACTGTTACGTAAATTTTATTATCTATTACACGTAATTGTTGGCTATTACGTATAAATTCCAACGATTTATGTCTAACTTTCGCCGGTAATTATGGTGCGTATCTGTACAACTTTGTCATCACAATGGTGGTAAATTATAATTGAAATATGCCGGTAGAGTTCGACGGATTCCTTTTGAAAACTACTATGAACCGTTGGAATTATTTTTATTTTACGATAAAAGAAAATTTTACAACGGCCAGCGGCTTGAAGAATTTGGTCTTACAATTTCCTCTAAAAATTTTAGGTTGTCACGAGCAAATATGAGCCACACTTATAAAATTTGAGGTCTGATTTTGGAAAGTTCAATTAACTGTAACGAAGTTTTCAAAGCTCGCTGGCAAGATATCAAATTTAAACTACAGAGCAATGCATCAATAAACGCTGTGAAATAACCATTCATTACAGTTTCTCGGGCTTAAATCACTATTTTACTTCATTTATTATTATATTACAAAAAAGTAATTAAATTTTTCCTAGATAGGATTTCACACACATGCAGTACTCTCCTCTGATCATAAATGCCATTTCGGAGACTTACTGATAAGATTCATTGAGATTCACTATTACCTACCCGGTAAAAATGAAAATAAATCGTATTTAATTTAATTTAATATAGAAAGAAATTAGTGCTTCAGGGTAACTAATTTACTTCCATTTAATTCGACCATCAGCGAATGAGTTCAAATAATGTTAAACATGTAAAAATAAATCTGTTACTGGTCGGATGAGAGATTTGAAGCAAAGAATGACTTTTATTATCACTAAAAACTGAAATTGAAACGAGTTCAACTGTAATATGTAATTGGAAAAAGAACTTGCTAGATACAGATCTGAAGTTATCTAACTTTACTAGTAGAAATTAGAAAAATACGCATGCACTTTAATGACATTGTATTTTGAGTTAAAGAAAACATGAATTTATGAAATGCTCAAATTTAGCACACAATTTGCACTTTTTGTAAAACAGATTATTCTATTGCATTTTGGAGTGACAAACTTTTTCAATTTTTAACGGAAACTTTTCTAAAACTAAAACCAACCAGTGCACAAAATTTGCAGCCCCATATTTATTTCAGTGAGTAATCTTGAAATACACGAAAAGAATCTGTAATTTCGTTTTCATTTGTGTTCTTGGTACTATATTAACAAAATCTATAACTCCATTCACCTAAAGGACTCAATTCAATTTACGAGTAAAAAAGGTTTCTAAGTATCTTTTTATTTTTATGCCTAATGTTTCAAAATAGGTGAATGATATGTGGAAATTAATAACTCATGTTTCAAGAATATTTCAATTCGAACCAAATTAGCTCACACAAATCCTACGCAGTCTAATATTACGAAACAAAAGATTTTTTTCACAGTTAACGCGACTAGTTATGTGTAATAGTAAAATAGTACCATCTGAATTGAACAACTGCATCACGTTTTTTTCATTAGGCTCTTTTGAAAAATCCACCCCTTAACATAAAGAGAAAAAAAAAGTACGTATTAGAAAGCCCATAACTCAATTATCTGCGGGACTGGACCAGAGACAGCAGTTTAAACCATGTTGACAAAAGATCAGGGCGCACTAGGTCCGAAAGCATCGCTCATACCCATGAAAATTCCTTTGTACAGCAAAAAGTAGTGTGAAAAAAATAGAAATATATGTACTACCGTGCAAGAGCTATCGTGGAAAACAAGACCACGTAACTAAATTCGCTAACACATTCAAATGTATTGCAAACACTAAGGATATCTTTGGGGACACAAAATTTTCCAGGGACTCCAGCTACATAGGACGGACACAACTCGCATGCTTACCCCACACGAGATCGAGGGTCTTTTGAATCCTATGTATAATTCGAAGATCCCTAAGCCTTCGGAACAAGACACGCTGCAGAACAGTCTTCATGGAAGAACTTACCAGATTCTGTTTTGATAGTCGAATTCCGAGTCGGTTACTTATTAAATCGTTCTTAATGGGGTTGCAATCACTCGCAGACAATAAAATTGGTCCTGTATTTTTAGGATGGATAAATCAACAAATCCAGGTAACGAAGAAATTACCAAACAATGCGCGACGCAATAAATCGGAATGACTGAGAGGCAGCCAGAAAAGTGTAAAAGCTTTTAGACCTTAAGAAGAGGATCTCGGCTGCCTGAGAGAGCGCAGGCGCCGTCACATCTGCTATTCGAGACGCTGTCTTTATGCACTTGTCCAGTCACTGTAGTGACGCAGAACCTCATGAACGGCGCCAGCAACTGCATGTTGATGAGCCGACAACAGCAAAAGCGTCTGAATAAATGAACATTATTTTTACTTTAGTATTTATAATTCGTAAGAACTAGCTCAACTGAAAAATGGCACCGTCAAATTAGTCAAATGATAGCTACAATTTTTCCCATGTTTCTGCGAGATGTTTCTCAAGTTCCTGTTATTGACTTTCTACTTCATTCGAGTAGAATATTAACATTACCAACTACAGAAAAAAGTTGATTAGTAAAGGAAGGTAAAATTCACGGAATCCAGTAATAGGAAAAACTATCTTAATTTATTTCGAGAAACGTCGGAACGACATTTGAATGAAAAGCATAAACCACTGAAGCTAAGGGCAACAAAATTGTGAACTCTTCAGAGCCGGACTTCAGGTAGACAGGCGGGCGTTCGACTTGTGGTCTGCGACTGTGCCGTCATGGGAAGCAAGCACCCGTGCTCTGTGGAGTTAGTTGCATTTAGTTAAGATTCAGTCTTAATCTTAGCTCCAGTACAGTTATCGTTATAGATATCAAGTTAAAGTTATAGTTTATAAGTTATAGTTATAGTTTTTAAGTAATAGTTATTTATCATTGAGAGCACTTTAAAGGAGCTGGAGACAGCAACAGCTGAAGTGAGACGAATCATCAACCGATGTATAAGCCTTCGCTGCTGACGAGGCATCACATGTTATTAATTCCGTGCTAGCTTTTCTAACCTTGAATTGAGCACATTTGAATGTACCGAAACAGCGATGGAAGATTTCACCATATAACTTATAATGGCTTTTCACAAAACAGAAATATTTTCACGAATCACCAGGAAAAATTTGATTCTAAATCGAAGAGATGCCAGAGAATGAAAAAGAGCAAAAATACACTATGATGAGGGACAAGGGATGAAGGAACGATTTAGAACAGTTGAAAGTGACTGACGTACTTCAGGAAAATAGAACTTATTAGTAATGTTTTTCAGTATATCCACTAAAAGAGTGACCTTTTCCAAAAAAAGGAAGGGACCAGCAATTAAAACCTGACAAAGGTCCACTCTTATCCACGTGTGTGCCCTAAGTTAGAAAGAACATCCTGGGAATTATATTCTTGTCAATATCCTTACTATAATCATCTCCACCTTTTCTGAGAACACAAATGGGAACGCATATTCGCCATTAATAAATATATTGAGAAAAATCTCACTAAATAAATTTTTTTGACACTCCCAAATTGGTTGCGTATTGCCTTATTCTTGGAACAATTTGTGTTTCCGTGTAGCCTCTGTGGACTGCAAAGCAAAAAATTAAAAAGGTAGTTTACAAGTAATTCCATCACCATTATAAATATTAAATGCAATATATTTTAAATGTTTGTGAATCAAAAATCAGCGGTCGGATTTGCAAATGCAGAAAAATGTAATTTTTCTTAATACTTGTTCAGTCTTTCGCAGAAACTGCTGAAGAAACTTAGAAACTCAAAAGTTTCTATATTGTATTTTAATATCATACGAACAAAAATTTTTATTTCAATTTTTAATAGAATAAAACATTAGGGTTTTGACATTTGAGCAATAATGGTAAATTCTGTATATACAGCTGAGGACTTATTTTTCAATTTTAAAAAGTTTATTTTGTTTCAAAGGTAATTTCAGCAGAGAATGCAAATACATGTCAAAATAGTGAGATAGTTGTCTATGAACAGAGTACAGATGTGATTAAATATTTGGAAATCCATTTATCAATGTTTTTAAAAACCGGCATTGTGAGAACATAATCAGTTACTTTTGATTTGGAGCGAAGTCAGTTGATTTTTTTAAATTAAATATTTTCTCAGATCTTATTGCTTAGCCCATTTTACTAACTCTGTCATAGGCTTGAGGCATAAAATATAAACATTTCCAGCTAAATATTGATACTGGCACAGAAGGGAGCAGTTCAGGAGCAGGTTGAGTTCCCATAAACTCATACATTCAACTTCTTACATTTTTATATTTTCAAGTTCTTACCATTGAGTTACAGTTTCCTCGACATTTTTTTAGGAAAGAGAGGTCTAAAGGATTGATTTTGAGTGTAATGGTACATTCATTTGCTATATTAGTAGAAACAAACTCATAATTCAATCACTTTAAAAATGTTGTCCGCTAACTATGGTATTTTTCATATAACTAAAAAAACATAGGCTTCATGCCTTCATTTCAATTCCGAATGCCCCTCAAATTACGATGGGGCTCAATTTTTTTTGCAATCATCTTGATTAAATAACGAAACTATTGCACGACTGGTGCAAGAATTTCTTCAGAACGTTGTTCTTGATCTAATAAAGGTGAAAATTTTTTGATTAATATTCCTCAGCATAACTTCAACGTTTTCCCAGCTGCATTGAAAATTATCAAACTATTATAATTAGATAATGGCAAAATGGTAAAAAAGTTTTATTCTTATCCGATTTTTTTTTGTGCGTAAGTGCACGTAATCTTTTACATTGCAAAACTGCCAGAGCTTCGAGCAAATTTTATGAAGTGCATTGCAACCAGCTAATAAGCGAGCAAATCATATTCGCAAAATCAGTAAACAACATCGAGTTTGGCAAAAAATTTCAACCGAAATAACTTTGAGTCTATATATTAATAATGTTTNTGTAAGTAGTTCACACTGAAATACATACGACGCATACTGTAAATATCACTGGTATTAAAATGAAATAACCTGAAACGTCGCAATTGAACATGGAAGTACTCAAGAAAATTACACACAGACAGAAATTACATATCCATTAAAAGAAATGCCTAAATGCCGACAGTAAAACTTGAAATTTTATGAAAATATTCAAAGGAAATACTATTTTTGATTTCTCAATTACAATCGGAGAGTACAAATTGTTTTTCACCTCCAGAAGTAAGTAAGTAAGTAGGTGCGTGGAGGGCAAGCTCAGTGAGGAGAAGAGTTCTCAGAATAGTTTTTAACCTCTTCTACCCATTTTCTCTGTTCCACAAACTGAGGCGCTAAAGCTTCTGCGTATTAAAAACTTCTGTTATCACAAAGAAGTCATTTCTTTTAGCACTGAAAGCATATTGATTTCCAAATTCTACATTTGCACTGAAGCTTAAGAGCTAAATATTAACTACTTAGAAATAATGAACAACACACTTAGCAATACAGTTGCATGGGGAATCAAGTTTCTAAACTTAGCAAAAAAGAAAAAGCATTTCAGAGAAGCAAAAGAACTTTACTCATGAATAGCCAATTTCATTAAAAATGAGCTCACTGGAAGAGAGCTTTGTGTGGTAACGCCCTAGCCCGATGCAGCCGCTCTCCATACCCTCTTAAGTAGTTCCGTAATTTCAGCTGAGAATTTATTTATACAAAAACATAAAAATTTGTTCTAATAAATATATAAAAGTCATCAAAAATACGCAACATCGTCTAAAACGTAATACCTTGACCATAATAAAATGCTTTTCCGCCAAAAAGTCAGTCATCGGATGATGTTGCATTGTCTCGGCGAGTGCTTAAACACCAGTTTTCCTCTATAAATTATTTTTGTTCTTCCCAGCATTCGTTTTCCTTTACATGCACTCGAGTCAGTCTCTTCAAGAGACATCGACAGAACAGAATGACACCTCATGCACCTGCCCCCTCCCCCTTCTCCACCTCTTCTGAACTCTTCAATCGGTTCTGCCTCACCCTGTACATGACAAGCAATACCCGCACCCTGTACATGACAAGCAATACCCGCACTCTGTACATGACAAGCAATACCCGCACCCTGGACATGACAAGCAATACCCACACCCTGTACATGACAAGCAATACCAGCACCATGCACATGACATGCAATCCCGCTACCTAGGTGGGACACATTCAACTAAATTGATTTCATGGGTAGCTTACTCCATTCTTATCCAAAAATTCCAATTAACCTCAAAAATTTTCAACGAAACACAATGATGTACAATACTTTCAATATAATGAAAATGAATGAACGGTGAAGATTTACTGAAGAAAATGAAAAACTTGAGATGAAAAACTTTTTGAAAACTTGAAATCAAGGCGATAAGAGAAATATATCTCTTCAACGCATTAAACTTGGCGAAGGTGAAATCGAAGAAACCAACTCATGCAAGTTCCTGGGTATTATAATCGATAAACATCTGATTTTCCGAGAGCACATTGCTCATATTAGGAATAAGTTATCAAAGTCCGTTAGAATCCTCAATAAAAATTATTGAGTTTATACAAAAAATTGTATAAACATTTCTCCGATTCTCAATAGCAAAGGAGTAAAAATGTTGAATGTTTTTAAAAATTTTTAACATTTTATTTACCTCAATTGATACAGAAATAGATTGTTTCTTAATTCTAGTACAATGGTCAAATTTTACCATTTTTGTGGGCCCAAATACCAGTGGTATTTGTTCATTGAACATTTTGTGGGCCCAAATAAGTTCAGTGACTTCTAGGGCATCCTACCACCAATGCTATTATAAGGTGTACAATTGTGTTTAACCTAACTCACTAACCTAGTTGCACACTAGACTGATCAATGAATTAGCTCACTCGAGATTCGATGCTTTATTTTACAAAGTAGTTTATATGGGCTAGATGTTAACAATATATTTTAGAACCGTCTTAAGAACAGACTGAAGATCATTGACATTAATCATCGCAAATTACTCTGTCAGGATGGGTCACTGAGGGGAAAAGATTTAACTAGGTTATCTTACATAATTAATATTCCGATAGGAAAAGGGATTCAAAATTCATTTTGAAATCTTCGTAAGAATTTCTTTCACGGATCTCCGCAGGCATTGAGTTCCAAGTCTCAGTTCAATGAAGAGGACACTGTGTTGTGACGTAGCTTTTCAATGATAAGGAAGTATGAAGTTACTTCTTTTTCGAGTTAAATGACAATGATGGCCAGTTTGCCCAGTTAATAATTGTTTGAGGTCTCTGTCGCCATCATTGGTCAATGTTTTATACATGAAATTAACTATGAAGAGTTTGTAGAGATCAAAAAGTTCAAATATTTTTTAACTTTTGAATTAATCATCTGTGTGAGCATTACATTCTAGTTCATTTACCGCTCTAATTTTTTTTACAGAGTAAAGAGTATATTGGTTTTATTTTTTCAGCTCCGTGCTATGCTTCTATTCTGTTTGGAAGGATGGTGAAATGAGCGTTCGGTTAAGTATTCGCAAATTTTCTTCATGCAGGACTTTTTTCATTTTATTGAGGATTCTAACGGACTTTGATAACTTATTCCTAATATGAGCAATGTGCTCTCTGAAAATCAGATGTTTATCGATTATAATACCCAGGAACTTACATGAGTTGGTTTCTTCGATTTCACCTTCGCCAAGTTTAATGCGTTGAAGAGATATATTTCTCTTATCGCGCATTGACTACTGCAGCCTAGTATGGGGAGACTTACCTCAATGCCTTCAAAGGTATTTACAAAAGTGCATGAATATCACAGCCAAGGTGGTATGCAACGGTAATTTCAAAAGAAGTGATCACGTAACCCCTCTCCTTAATATACTCGGCTGGACTCCTATTCAAGATAGGCTCCTCATGCAGAGGGCCCAATACGTATTCTCCTCGTTATTTCTTCCTCAGAGCAATGCTGAGATAATGCGTCTCCATCCACCCACTGTAACAAACCAAAAGCCGAACAGAAACAATAATGTCTTAGTCGACTATCGTTCATCTCACATAAGGCAGAAGGCTCTGTCAATATCAGGCGCCTTACTGTGGAACAAACTTCCCCTGAGTATTAAAATCCCTCAAAGACTGAGAGAATTTAAAACCAAAATAACTCGTCATCTTGCGTCTCAACAATAATTCTTAGTTACAGAACATACTGAATAAGTATTGAAAAATTTCATTCGCTCAGTATCTCTATTGCTGAATAATCTCCCTAGCTCATTGTTTTATAATTCAACACACTACAC
>JACJUY010008509.1:7166-25387 GCA_014220935.1 Platorchestia sp. MABIK | reverse complement strand
CCATTACCAAGCAGTGGTTTGTAAGCAGAATAACTTTGTGACCCTTGCGTGTAACTATTTTCGTGAGTGTTGTCTGCTCGTGAGTTAACTTCAATCGAAGTCTTGTGTCGTGAACCACTCGCATCAGAGGTACGTGATCTATGAACCAAGTTCTTGTTATGATCGTTGGAATATAAAGTTACGTCTTTCGAAGCCTTTGAAAATGTCATCCTGTCTCCAGAATTGTGACGATCATCATTATAGCACTCAATATGTTGAGAGTCACTTTCTTTGCCAGCACTACCCGTCTGACAAGAAATGGTTTCCATCGTTTTCGTCTCCCATAAAGGAAATGGGACAAGTCTGTCTGTACGGTCACCGTCCGGTTTCGACGGAACTTGCTCATCTCTAGAGGGAGTAGTAAGGTCATCTTCTGGTTTAGCGTTCCCCTCCAGCCTCGTGTGTTGCTTCAGTACGCGGATCTTATCTTCTATTTCGGTTTGTTTCAGGTCACGTTCCTTTTTGGTGGCATTAGGAGTATCTTCCAGCCACTGTAAAACACTGTCCAAAATGTGCGTCAGCTCTTGATTCTCATGAAGTTCCTCTTCTACGATTAGTCGATGTTTGGAACAGAAACATTCCAGATCATTCATTGCATTTTCGTTTTCTTCGAGCTCTTTACTTTCTCGTAAAAACCTCTTATGAGTTTCAACACAGCCTGATAATGCAATAGTGTTTAAACATGGAATTTTTAACGCGATGTCTATGGATTTCCCCTCACTGATTTTCTCAGGTCGCAATATCCCATTTTCATTTATTGAAAATATTAGCCATCCTTCATCCTCCGCCTTGCTTTTATTGTGAGCTGGAAGAGAACAGAGTTTGAACTTATCATGTATTCCACCCTCGAGTGGAGTCAGATTTTCCCAAACTTCCATGTCACACGAAAGGGGCCGTTCGAGTGCCGTTTCATCCGGGAGGGCAACCCCAACATCGAAGACAACAAAGTCGTCTGTTTTGGATTCGCACCAGATGCGCCTCCCTAGAACATCCACAACTTCCGGTGGCGAAGTGCTACCTGAACCCAAAAGGGCGGCACCACACGCGATCGCCTCGTCTTTGTTCAGTGACTGGTCCACGGGTTTGTTGAGCTCAGAGGATATCATACGTTGAACAGCTGGAATGCGTGTTGATCCTCCAACGACCACTGCACATCGAACCTCGTCCCAGAGCTTGGAGCTTTTCAAGCGAGATAAGCCTGCGCTAACCACACCCAACACTTCCTTACATGCCTCGACCATTTCATCCCTTGTGAAGGCCATCAACATGTCGACTTCTCCACTCACGGCATCAACGTAAATGCCTGCTGCAGAGAACTCACTAAGGTTGTGTTTCAACAATTCTGTTCCACGCCTCAGCCGCATTAAAGCTTTCGTAGATCTTTTGAATTCGTCAGAGTTCTCTTTATTGAACTTTTGGACCAGAGCAGACATCATGCACAAGTCGATGTCGCTGCCACCAACCTCACAGTCTCCGAAGGCTTCCTCAACTTTAATACTTCCATTTGTGATAGAAATGATAGCGAAGTTAACAGACCCAGCTCCAAAATCAACGACTGCGATGCAGTCATCCTTCCTGGGGTTATGGTCCCAGTAAGCTACAGCTGCGGCAGTTGTGCAGTTCACCAAAGTCGAGTTCTTTAGACCTGCAATACGTGCAGCATCGAGAGTAGCTTGTCTCTGAGCAGTATTGAAACTAACAGGCACTGAAATAACAGCGCCATTGACGTCACTGTCCAGGCATTTCTCAGCAACGGACTTCATCTTGCCAATCAAAAGAGCCGTGATTTGTTCAGGTCTGAGGGTCAATGACTCCTTCTTGTACTGAAAACGAAACTCTGGAACACCATCTCCACCTGCTCGATAAGGAGGGAAAGGCAGAGCGACGTTGGACTCAGTGTTAAGTTTCCCGACAACCACAGGATCCTCTAGCGTCCTGCCAAGGATGATTTTGATGCCGTAGGCGGTGTTGGTGGCGTTGATGTTGGCTTGGTCCCTTGCGTCGCTGCCGGCGAGCGTGCGATACTCGTTGAAGGCAACGAAACTTGGGGTGGTTTTGTCACCTCGAGCGTCTGGCAACACCGTCACCTTGGCACCGTCCGCGATGGCAACGCAACACTTTCCTGTGCCCAGGTCCAGCCCGATTTTTCTCTTCATGTTTCTGAGAGAAAAACACAGTTAACGAGGTATAAAGAACTTATTCCTGAGATTTCACATCACACCTCCAGCCCGATATTTCTCCCCCGAAAAGAAAAACCACAATGCTTGTGAACCCTGAAATCAGGCAAAATTTAAAGCTATTCTTCTTTATCAAGTAAAGTGTGCAGGGAGAAAAATTACGGTAACTCTGTGCCTGATAAATGTAAGACACATATCAAAGTCCTGAGAATGGCAGTTAATTTAACAGTTTGACGGCGATGCGACTCACCGGTGGTCACTGAGGAGATTTTCATAATGCTGCTGACCGACCAGCAGTCACGCACTCAATTTTCATGAATATTCAATGAAAAATAAATGACAGCACGATCTATTCCATGTTCGTTGTCATGAAAATTGATCTCAAAAGTTATCTTTAATTTGAGTAGAACATTGAACTTCATTTCCCCCACCGCAGTCACCGCGTATAGTTTCAGGACTGAAGACATTGACTTTTAAATTCAGTTCATCCATTTATGCTCATGTGATAATTTAAATTGAGTGTCAATGAAAGAAATCCTGTCATTTAATAAGGGAAATACTGACATTTAATAAGGGAAATACCGTTCTTTAATGATTGAAATACTGTCATGTAATGAATGAAATACTGTCATGTAATGAAGGATTTACCGTCAATTAAAGAGGAAAATCTTGTCTTTTGATGAAGGAAAATCGTCATTTAATGAAGAAAATACCATTATGTATGGAAATAAATAAATTCATTTAAAGAACGAAATACCGTCGTATAATTGCTATCATAGTTTTTGCTGTCCATAAACTCCTTAACAAACTCAACGTAACAAAATATACATGCGTCCGGCTTTTTGTTATACACAGAATTAAACTTTTAAGTGCGTATCATATTTAATGAAACCGTAAAAGCGCGTCGAACATTGAGAAAAAAGCCATATTCTTTACTTATCAACAATTGCAAAATCTTCGGACTTAAGGGTTCGAGTCCCATATTAAAACCAGTTATTTCAGGGCTATCAGTTAAAATAATCAACAATTGACCGGATGAGTTTTCTGCTCTAACACGTTTTCCTCTCAAAAAACGATCCTTCAGATTGGCGGGAATATCTTCAACACAATCACAGAGTAACAACAAAATGCGAATAAACTAAAGGCATCGAGTAGGCGCTGAATAATGACTGATTATAAGTTAGTTTCAGTTACCTTTGCCACATCAAAGAAGTTAAAAAAGAGGAAGGATTAAGGCTCCATTTAGTGTGGAGTTAAAGGGAACGAAAATCTATGCTCAAGGCTTGTCTCCATACAATATCCACACGCGCACAGAAACATTAAGTTGAGAAAGAAGTTTATTAAACAAGATAAAAGTTGAAGAAGAAAGAGTAGCTGCTGAAAACATGACAGCACTCAACCGAAGAAAATATAGTTCGTAACAAACCCTAGGAAACATCGCCGTCACCGTACACCCATCAATTCCACAGTGCGTGAGCCCCGCCAATAAGACGAAGCAAAAAGTTCGGAACAAGTAAAAGAATCTGTCAAAATCTATCAAATTGTCAAAATTGTGGTTGCTACAACGGGATATCGGGTAAAATACATCGACTGTTAACTTAGTGCTATATGTAGCAGAGAGGTTCAATGTAAATGATTTCATTTATCATCTGATAACACTGGGAAGTTGTTCTCTGACGATAGTTGAGATAACGTAGAAAATTGTTCAGCGGGTGAGATTGTTGGCACTGACATGTGGTCCGAAATAATGAAAAAGAATACAACATCTTTACTGATCGCTTTAATATTACAATACGATAATTAAATATGCTTTTTAGCTTCTTCTCCCTATAAGAGGGAGTGGGCAAATAAAAAGCCAGCTCATGTAGGAGAAGACTTTGCCCTCTAACCTTTTCCATCCGTTTCACTCTCAGCTATCACCAGAAAGCTGCACCCTGGGCAAAATGCTGGGGGTACCGAACTGGTATCGAACCAGGTTCTCTTTTTCTAAGAGCGTTACGCCCATTCTTGCGCCTTGAGAAAAAATTAATGCGCGATCAAGAGGAGTAATTCTTTCCCTACATTTGCTATAAGTTTGAATCAAACTCGTTGAACGCTTACCTTTCCGTTGAAAGAGACAACACGACGATGTGGAGAAACTAATTCCCAAGACAGAAGAAAATAGGCAGACTCGTCCCCAGGTCGTGTACTCGATGTGACCATTACTAGTCACTGGATATCTTGGAAGAGCAGACAGGCACGATACTGCAGCGCACAACTTGGGCAACATTTTGAAACGGAGGTTTTTTCTTCGTGCTGAATTTGTTACAGGAAATATTCGAGAAATTATTAGGGTATCAAAAAATTATAGCGATATCGAAAAAATATTGCGATATTCTACGTGCAAATAGATATTCAAGAGCGATTTAAGTGTCTAAAAACGAGCTAATTAGCGCCATCTATGCTCGGCGAGATGCGGTAGTTCAGAGTCAGGCATGAGAGACGGACACTCCACGATCTGTGGTATTGATAGGACCACATGATTAGATTAGATTAAACGAAGAATTTTAAACGAATATCATCATTTTCAGTATAGTTTTATGCACTTTACTAACTTAACATTGGTTAGTCATACATGTATCCTTTGTTGTGGTAACAGACCGGATGGATAAATCAATCGCGGGAACCTTGAAGTTCATCTCCCTTGGCAACGTGACCAGATTCCATGTTCGCCATGTTGATACTGAATTGAATTTTGATGCACAATTCATGAAACGTGCGATTCTATAGTAATTCCGTTGCTGTAGATTTGCCTGGTCAGTTCCCAGCTCGATCCTCATTTAACAGACCCTAATTTTACAAACTTCTTTGTAATTCGACCCCAATTTAACAAACTTCTGTGTAATTCGACCCTAATTTAACAAACTTCTGTGTGATTCGACCCTAATTTAACGTACTTCTTTGTAATTCGACCCCAATTTAACAAACATCTGTGTAATTCGACCCCAATTTAACAAACTTCTGTGTAATTCGACCCCAATTTGACAGAGCCCAATTCAACAGACACCCAAATAATCCCCAATGTAACAGAGCAGGAATTTATTTCGACCCCAATTGCATCATCCCGCATCATCCCTTGGGTAAACCGTCCATGAGAAACATAGTCTGACAGATCTTCTGAATGACATAATTAACCTTGTGCTAGTCTTGTGTTATTATATACCTCGTAGGGTTTGTCTATCAATTAAGAGCCTTTATTCATAAAAATTTTTAATAACCCACATGTTATGCATTTCATGTGTCAGCTGCCTTGGAAATAAACTGTTTTTCTTTCTTTTTTATTTCTCAACTCTGAGCTTCTTTCGTAATCATTCACTTCCTCTTTTAGGAGTTAATTGAGAGTTCGTAAAAAACATTGTCAAAAGCCTATTATTGTTGTGGTGGAGCGATCACTAAATATTTTTTCTCTATCCTTCATTGTGAGAGATATTTTCGAAATATTTTTCAATTTATATGGTGGAAGGATCGCAAAATATTTTTCGTTGATCCTTCACAATAAAACATATTTTCGAGATAATTCAAAGTAAAATTCGGTTCACGAGTTTTTCACTTGACCATAATATGCGAACTTTGATTTTTTAGCTTAAGGTAAGCTTACATCTAGCGTTCATTTTCCTAGTACATGTCTCATATGAGTTTCTAATGAATTTTTAAATCAATGTAGAGGTTATAAAAGATCGTCCTGCAGCCGTAACCTGTACGGTACACGTTTGTTCGTCGTCTCGTTTAAGGCGAGTAAATCAAAACCAATTCCACGTAAGGTCTTTAACCACATAATTTTATCCCTGAATTTCAATCAAAATAATGTTTATATTCTTTTCACTTATAATTAGGAAAGCTTTGCAAAATCTCCTGTTGAAAATGCTTGTGTTGCATGATTAAAAATTCACGGTAAGGAGTTGCCTGGCAACGAGTTGACCCGAACAGTCCACACAGCATGTGTTTGAGAAGGCGTCCGTCTCTCACTTCTTCCTAACACCAAATAACACCATAGAAATTGATGACACTAATATACTTTAGTGTAACTCATTTTTTAACATTTACATCAATTTTATTCTGTTATTAACGAATGTATTTCAATATCTGCTCAGTTGTACAGAATTTAAAGAGAAATAAGTGAAAACTTGGTAAGAATTTTCTTTTGGTGCTTCGACCTAGGAAATAGTGTGGTCGGGGCGTGAATCGCTACCCCCAGAAGACAATGTAAGTCGTTATTCCAACTGTCCGGTTAACCGATAGTGCCATCATAGTGGCATTTCAGTGCTGGTAATGATGGGTGTTACAACATGAGAAGTTGTGATTCTTACCGAAAGTCAAGTCAAGTGAGATACTGGGGTTGAGGCGATTGGCCTGTGGTGAGTAACTCATAATAAGTAGTGAGTGCTCGTAGCATCCACGCGAAATTCAAACTTAACGTAGCATGAATAGCTAAAACTGCGCAAGTATGCCACCTTTGCCCCAGAAGTTGACCACTGCTTCGTATGCTTGTTTCTACATCTGTTCATGTTTAGATAAATAATTCTAAGTTACTTCTGACTAGCCAGGATTGGTTAGTGTCACTAAAAAGTTCTACGGACTAATGCTTTCAATAAGGTCATTTATGGATAAAATGAGCATGCAAACGTTCAAGTCAGCCAGTGTTGAGATTTTCAGCGCACCTTCGAGTGTGAATCTTATCAGGACTTGCGATTAGCTCTTGATAAGTGCAGTTTGAGAGAGACGAAATAGATACAGTTCAATTCCTATGGACAGGTACTCTCCCTTTACGATGGGTTTTCTTTAATTAAACGAGAGGCTGCAGTTACTCTCGAAACCGGTTGTAGTGACTCTTCTCTTGGACGGGATCTTGCACAGGTTATGTCACAGTTACATGCAGTTCTTTTTCTCATACAGCATTGAATTAGGTAAGTTAGTTATGGCTCACACGACCTTGTTAATATAGCACCAGACACCACTCATGTGCACTGTGTGAGTGTGTGAGTATTCTTTTTCATTTGGCAAGGTGTGCTTTTGTGAAATACTTCCTATGCGACGTGTCCATCCGCATTAATTTTATATGAACGAAGAGGGAATATAGCTCATGGAGCAAGAACGGTAGTTGATTTTATCCCACCGTATACGTTTTGTTTATTGTGGGTTCGATTGTCATTGTTTCGGGGTACGGATCACTTGTTTTGGTATACGCTTGAACTGGGATAAAATAGAACCATCGTAACTCAGATCACATTGAACGAAAACGTTTCGGAGTATGAGAAATGGGAGCTTTTCAAATGGATAAATAGGGGTTAAGAATTTTAAAATCTAGTTAATTAACTATTTTGCAGTATCTGGAAATAACCATTTACTATGAAAGCAAAATAACGTAAAGAACCTTAACAAATGATTCAAATTTCTTAGTCGTATTCATGTACTAACAAACGGTTTTAAATAAGCGTGACCAACCTACATACCTGACGCGCTGTAAGTTGTAACCTCAATTTTTGAAATTTGTGCTCTAAAAATTATGGTCTATTTTGGATAACTAAACACAAAACAATGATGAATCTTTCTTTCAATTTGAAATTTTGTTCCTGTGATTTTTTCAGCCCCGTGGTCTTTTCTTTCTAACAGTAATAAATACCAGTGACTATCCGAGTTTATCCGCACTTTATGAAATGTAATCGTTTTGCAATGAGCCTCATGAGTTAATTATTTCACATTTAACTTTTGGTTACAATAGCTTCATATTGTTATCGTAGTTTTACTTTGAATATATGTGATATAAATTAATTTTTAGTTTACCCCTTTGTTCATGAGATCGTCAAATTCAATTTTAGCCCTCATTTTTATACTTTTCGTTCTTTAAACTTTTTGCCAGTGAAAATTAAATACAAGAAGCTGAGGTTGAATGTCTTGAAATAACCGTGAAATAAGACGTGGGGCGTATGTTCAAAGTTAGCATCAGATCCGAGAGGGTCTTTCAAAAGTAGAGTGGAGTGGAGTAAAAACTAAACTCTCCATCAACATACAGCTTCTTGCAACACTTTCAAAAATCGCAGGACCGGCGGACACCGGCGTCTGATCAAATCCTTATACAATTACGAGTATTTAATCCTTATCTGAAAGCAAGCTGTTGTGTGAGGTTTGTTTGGTGGTTCCAGTGAGAGTAAATAGAACTTGAGAGAACAATTTATAAGTAAGTTTGCACGAAAGTAAGTAATGTATTGTTGCGATTTTTCCCCGTGGTGTATTAGTTTTGCAACTTAAAGGTGATGTAACTTACAATGAAGACTAGAAAGGGTTGGTCATGTTTTCCAGGTTCTAAGCAATTAAGGCCTCATTAACCAAAGCAGTTTCCTGTCACCCTCCCAGTTAAAATGAAATGTTTTAACCCTCAAGTTTGTCTTGCATGTTTGTCCTCAATTTTAGTTTAAATGGATGTTTCTGTAAATAGACTTAGTTTTGCTGGTGGTTTGTGAAATGCCTCGTATTTGTTTTCAATTCAGTGAATTCATGCATAGTTTTTAATATGCCTGTGATGTACATAAACATTCGTAGTTTCATAATGATGTTTACTTACGAGCGTACTTTTTTCAGACACGTCAGAGGCTACTCAAAATAATAATGGCTACTCAAAATCGTCTTAACCTTGAGTTGTTCTCATCTGTTTTTCCGTGCTCGCATTACCCACCGTATCATTGCTTGACTTTATTTCTAAACTCATTAATTTCAATCGAGTATACTCTCCTACCAATTTGCTAAAACGTGCGTGTTTAATTTCGTTTAAAATTCTACTGAAATTTTCAACGGAAATGACGAATGTTAGTTAATAAATGTCATCATGATAAAATTCGTCTAACTGGCTTATTCTTTTCAGGTACTTCAGAAAAGAAACCCCATGGCCACACACAATCGAACAGACGGTCGCCCACAACCGGTGGCGATCGGCATCGACTTCGGCACCAGCAAGTGTTGCGTGGCTGCGGTGCGGGACGGTCGGGCGCACGTCCTCGAGAACGAGTTCGGCCAAAGGACGACCCCTTCGTGGGTTGCCTTCAACTCTCAGCAGCGACTGGTGGGCAGCGCTGCTCTGGATCAGGCCGTCGTGAACTGCGCCAACACCGTCAGCGCCGTCAAGAGGACCTTGGGCAGGACCTACGATGATGTGAAACCCCTAAGTTCTCCATGTAAGGTTATCAAGAATTATGATAGTTTCCAGTACTGGGTCAATTACAAAAATTGCAACAAATATCTCGCCCCTGAACAGATCACGGCTATGATGCTAACGAAAATGAAAGAAATCGCCGAGACTTCGCTTGGTTGCGAGGTAGATAGGGCCGTTATTTCTGTGCCTGCATCTTATGGTAACGCCCAGCGCGTTGCGTTGAAAACTGCAGCTCAAGTTGCCGGCCTAGAAGTACTTCAGCTGATCAACGAGACCACAGCGGCGGGCATCGCGTTTGCAGACAACCGAACTGCCACAACTCCCGTGACGATCGCAGTGGTGGACTTCGGATCTGGAAAACTGGACGTTTCTGTAATGGAAGTTAAAGAAAAATCCGTGAAAGTCATCGCTGCCGCTGGAAACCCTAATCTCGGAGGCTGTAAAATCGATGAATTTCTGTCTGACTATTGCGCTTCTGTTATTACAAAAGATTGCAAAACAACTCTGACTGCTAATGACAAGGCGATGGTTCGGCTGCGTCTAGTCTGCGAGAAAGTGAAGAAGACGTTGAGTTTGATTCCTGAAACTCGCCTTGTCGTTGACTCTCTGATAGGCGACACAAATGTTGACATGCCTGTCCACAGAAAAGACTTGAATTGTCTTATCAAAAGCGACATCCACAGAGAAATCTTTGAAATTTGTAATCGGATTCTGCAAGAAAATAACATCGGGAAGGATGCCATCGACAAAGTTGTTCTTGTTGGCGGGTCGACGTGCATTCCTGGGGTCAAGTCGATTCTGGAGGAATATTTTGGGTCCCACAAGTTGGACCAGACGGTGAACCAAGACGAGGCTGTGGCGCAAGGCGCCGCCCTGCTAGCTGCTGCTCTCTCCGGAGCT
Organism: Platorchestia sp. MABIK; assembly: GCA_014220935.1. Lineage (NCBI taxonomy): Eukaryota > Metazoa > Arthropoda > Malacostraca > Amphipoda > Talitridae > Platorchestia > Platorchestia sp. MABIK. The sequence continues at coordinate 15,088 of JACJUY010008509.1, read as the reverse complement.
GCGGCAGGCATCGAGGTGACCGATGTGTCCTCATTTGATATTTGCTCGATACCTCAAATTCTGGAGGTTGGTGGAAGTGTTATCAGGAGAAACACTAGCATTCCTTTCTCGGCCAACTTGCATTACTACGTTTCCACTTCCTATTACAGAACCATCTTGAGTTTTTTCGAAATAGACAACTCCCCTAGCTCTAAAATTAACAATTTACTCGGTAGGCTGTTTTTTTCTAGGGGATTTTACCGCAACATCCCTATTTTGCTCACCCTCAACGTCAGTGGTATTTTCGACATCTCCGTTGATTCCCGATGTCAATCACGTTTTGACAAACGCAAAATGTCTTCGTATTATCATGACTATCTAATCCATGACTGGATTTCTACCGAGAAACAATTCCGCCAGGACATTCGAGACGAACTTGCGCGTGTTGAGGCTGAAGTCACGCTAAAATCACTCCTTTCTGGAATCACTCTACTGGGATCACTCATTTTTGAAGTCCAAAACATATTACAAGACCCAGAAATAGTGAAATATTTTCCTAGCAACGTAAAGTTCCTGCAAAGCAAAAGCTCGACTGCCCAAAGTTTCATGGATGAAATCTCGTCTCTTGATTATAAAATCAAAGAGCAAATCAGAACGATGAGTGAAGCTAAAACTGAAATCGAACATTTGAAAGTCGCTGCCCGCAAGAAGGCGGCTGATGAAAAAGCCGCCAAAGAACGGGCTGAGTTGGAACAAGCGGTCACCCAGAAAAATTCTGAGCTAAAATTGCTTCATTCTGAAGTTCAAAAGTCGCTGAAACAGCCAGAGCTCGTGCAGTATTCTCCCCCTGAAGAAATTAGGGTGTATGAGGAAGTTCTCGGTAGGATAGACACCAGTCAGAAGTTTGCTTCTCTGAAAGAAGTATCTGAGAAAATAGAACTCCTAAATGGCGTTAAAAGTCGAATAAAGAAATTAGAGGATTCTTCCCGGAGGAAAGCGCTAGAGGAACAAGAAGCCGCCAGAGTAAAGAAGCAGCATTTGAAAGAGGAAATCTCGAGCGGCTTATCAATGGTCAAGTCTCTTTGTGGAGAACTTTTATCCTCCGAACTACGGGAGGTGGAAGATTCTCAAATAATGGATCATTTTCAGCAAAAGATTAAGTCGTTTGAGGAAACCCTTCATGAAATTCTTGGGTGGGAAGTTAATACAGACACTTCTTCTGTGAATGAATATTGAAGAAGTAAATGAAATTAAAGCTGATCTCGTAGAACTTGAAAATACTCATCGTTCAGTTCAAATTAGAAACACGGTTTTGAACGAGAATAGAACCGAGGTGTCGAACAACGTTTCTGAAATGTCCTCTTTGGAAAAAATGGTAAGATTGACCATATCAATCGATCTGATAAGTGCGTCTTTCATTTTGAAATCGGAGACATGCAGGCTAAGTCAACAAATTCTTCTGCAAAACACACTCCTAGGTCGCGAGAAAAGCCTCGTCGAAATTCTCAATCAAGATCTCTGTTAACCACGAGAAGGGGAAAAAACTGCAACCGTTAACGTCCTCCTCTGCCGAAAGAAATAAAAGGAATAGAAACGGAACATCACACCCCCACATTTGGTTCTTAAAGTGACACAGAGCGGAACCTAGTTTCTATCGTTCTATCCCAAAATACGAGAGCGGAATTAGACCATGTAGACGGAGGATGTCGAACATCACAAGAAACATCTGCGGACGCATAAAAATTCGGTCAATCGTGCGGAACAGATGAAGAACATCACCCACCTGCAAGTTTCGTTACAAGTGATGCGGAAGGTAAAAATTCTGCCACATTCAGGAATTCTTCGGGATCTGTTTCTGTGCCTAACGGGCTCAGAACCAAGTGGTGTTACCTGCCACTCTCTAGTGGAATTTGTTCCTGACGCTGACAATTGCGTGGGTTCTGACTCGGATAACGCCAAAGATTCGCAAATTTTGTTGGGGTTACAGCGATCGTCTCCCGAGAAAGTTTCTTTACATCGCAACGACGTGGTCAATAATTCTACACCGACGACACTGAGGGTCCAAGTGATGCTGGAGATTCAGTATCCAAAACCGCGCCAGCTCAGTTTGAAAGAGAGGCATCTGAACCTCTGAATGGAGCGAATGATTTTCAGGAAAATGTAGCCAAGACTTCGAATTTGTTTTGCCAGCACCCTGATTTGTGAAGCAGGATTAAACGGGAAATCGATACATGCAAATGCTGTAGACTCTTTCGACGTGCTTCGAGTCATCCACTTCTTCGAGTCAGTAACTAATGGATGAATGGTGAAGCACCCCAGCAGGTTACGCCAAAAGCACAAATTTTTGTGCCAGAGGTCTTTAAACAAGCGAAGAAATTGGGTAATCGGGACACTGAGCCTCGTTAATACACCATTAGTCCAAAGTAAACATTACTGGCAGTGTTAAGAAGCCTTAGTGATTATAATGTACAGGTATATTGGGATATTTCATCATAGAGTTTTCATGCTCCGTTGAAGTGTAAAATTTGGCGAATTGGTGCGGTATGATTAGTATTGCCTATCTAGTGATTGATTTCAATTTCTGTTCATGTAAATAATAGAGAATAACTTGAGTGAGGGCCCATCAATGTCTACCAATTTAAAAATCCTTTTCGCGTGTCATAATATCATGAACGTTTTTTGCTTATTTTTCTTTTTGAGAAGTTTTTCTTTTTTGTATGGAGGGAAACAAAGGTTAACGTGTGAATGAAGATTGACTCAGTTAATAATGACTTCTGGATGTTGTTTTTAAATGTTAGAGGAACACAATCACTGTAGTATTTACATGTCTAACTTTTAAATGCATAACAATGGTCATTTGATCTCATTAAGGAATTGTAACGTGAAATTCTAAGTTTACTTTTACTTCAAATCATAAAATTTCTGTCAATCCTGGCTGTGGTCAAGGGTGGGGAGGAGGGTTCGGAGATTTTTCAGAACCTATTTCTATTCATATTTTTAAAGCTTCAAAATATCTTAGTAAGTGAATTAGTTAGTTGTTTGATTGGTTACTTAGGAGCGACGTAAATTGGCCGATGTATTTGTTTTTCGGATCGAAGAATGCCATCGGAGCTAATTTTCCTAATTTTCGAGAAAGGTCTTGTAATGTCCAACTAGTTCCTTTGGGATTCTTTCTCTTTTCAGCAATGTAAGTCTCTCTGTATTCGTTATTTTTCTTTCTTCATATTGGACTTTTTTTTTGTTCTTTGAATATTAATAATAACAATAAAATCTTCTATTTTTGTGTATTTTTTTCATGGAACTTACATACACAAGTTTGCAGGTGTCGATTCTAACTAATAATTAATTTCATGTGTTATCGTGACTGCAAATTAATCTTTAAGTGAAGAAAAATGTGTCTTCATTCGCATGCATTTTATTTTCATCAGGTGCTTTTCACGTTTATTTCTATTTGTTAACGCTTTTTGTACGTTTAATGAAGCTGTTTTTGTTAGAAAACGTTTGTATGTTGCAATTGAAGTTCAAGTTATATTCTGAACTTTATCAGTCGCAACTTCGTGTGTCTTTCTACCTACTTGTAGAATATATGTAAAGTATATATTTCGTATTTCCTACATGTGGGCGTATAAGTATCTCTTACGTTTACGAAATAGAAGCTTACATTTGAAGAAAATCGAAAGGATGAAGGCAGACTCTTTGAACTTTTTATGTGTGTTTTTTATTCATTTCTACGTTGTAAGTAAGCATATATCGAAAATGTTTTATTTTTATGTATTATTATTATTATGATTTTTAAAGTGTTCTCACCATTAGGGAATTGTAATGCGCTTAAAGTTTACTTTGTGTTATCGATATAACATGTGCTCGGTTTACGCTTAACGTGTGCGATAACAAATGTGCTTTGCTATCGCACATGTTGATTGCGATCTTTGTTATGTGCTTCCATAGTCTTATTGCATCGTTTTTTCGCTTGTATTTTTAGAATAATTTTAATGTGCAAACTATGCATTGTTAAACTACTGGCCTACCACAGGAAAGTGTAAGATTTTCTTTCGTTAACTACTGATGGCGAAATATTTATCAGGCTTCATTGGTTTTATTTTAATCACCGTCTTAACTTGGTGCTTAAAGCTCACGAAGTTATTTCCAAAAGTTTCTGTTCCGCGTTCCCATAACTCCATACTAAATGGTGCCTTTTTCCTTCCTCTCATTGAACATCCTTGTTGTGGTAAGGGAGGCTAAACCTGACTTATAATCTATAATCAATGAACTTCTGGTTTTGTAGGCATAAATTTACATGAATAACTTATAGGTCTATTATTCTCGTGTGTGTGACGGATATACTGTGAATTTTGATGGAATAAATCTTTATCTCGAGTTTTGTTGTCTTCTTCCAACTTAGGAAATCTGACTTGTATTTTTGGCGGCCTGATGAAGGTAGAATTTTTCAATGGAAATGGTCGAAAAGAAGATAATTTTGTTTGTGAAAAAATGCATTTCTTAGGTTATTCGTAAAAATTCTTCTAATTGTTTCAAATTACTATTATATTACATTGTTTTGCCATTATTGTACCCCTGAAGGGAGGGATACAACCAAAGTATTTAACGAAATTAGCACTCCCTGGGGGAAAATGTGAGGTCCCGGCAGCTGAGAGTTGGGTAGATCTTTTTGTTGAAATAAAGTGTTTTATTTTTCGTTATGTCCTTTCTGTTCACTGATGTACTGTCTTTCAGCACGTACTACTTTCTTCTTCAACTTTTATCTTGTTTCATGAATTTCTTTCCCAACTTACTGTTTCTATGCACCTTGTGGATAGATTCCGCGTTCTCTTAACTCTATACTAAGTGGTGCCTTCCTTCTTCCTCTCTTTGGAATGTCTAAGTTGCGGTTAGAGAGGCTCAGACGAACATCTAATCTAATCTATTTGAAAATTGTATGACGACTAAGAGCATACATATACATAGTCCGCGGGTTTCAAATAAAGAGCTTAAATCTAATGAACAACTTGCGCGTTACTGATGAGAAAAAGACAGACGTTTAAAGTTAACCGAAATGATCAAGAAGAAGAAGAAGAATTTTATGGAAAATTTTGAGATGATCAAGACTAAAGTATAACGTCAGTTACAGTTACACCATCGCTCAACTCTGGTTTTGAAAATCACGGTTTCTGGCTCAAACGAAGGTATATGTAGACTCTATATTAAACATCAGCAATACGATGGTGAAACTTTCTTCTATAGGATTAGACTTTGAAAGGTCATTAAATGATCACAGACGTATCATTCGATTTGAGATTGTAATGAGAATTAGGGTTGAAACGATCTAGGATTTAGCACTTTGACGGAAATCGAGAAGTTATATTGAAAGGCAAGGCGAAGATGCGTTTTAAAATTTACCGGTTTAAGGTATTACGGATTCGTGGAATTGAGCAATAAAGAGAGAGTTTATGTTTTTTTTTAAATTAAAAATGTTTGTTCAAGACTGCCCAGCAACGTACTACTTTAAAGGTCTAAAGTTCAAGGCAAGACATCTTGCCTTGAATGAAATATCCAAGAGAAAATAGTCTGTTTCTGTTTAATAACACAATTAACCCATGACACGACTATTGTACACCTCGTGTAGGGTTTGTCTATCAATCAAGGACCTTTATATCTAGAATTTTAAAAAATGTTATAGATTGCATGTATCAACTTTCTCGGTAATGAAAGTTTTTTCTTTTTTATTTATCATTTCTGAGCTTCTTCTCTAATCATTCACTTCCTCATCTAAAGGTTAATTGAGAGTTCAAAAAACATTGTCAAAATTCAATTGTTATGCTGGAGCGATCACTAAATATTTTTTTCTCTATCCGTCATTGTGAGATACATTTTTGAGCTACATTGAAGTGAAATTCGGTTCTTTCACGAGTTTCACGAGTTTTTCTCATGCCCAGAATATGCTAATTTTTTTTTTTTNAACACGTGGCCATCAGTAGCGCATGCTAGGGTTTTTAAAAGTGTTTAGAGTCCGTTATAACACGTGGCCATCAGTAGCGCATGCTAGGGTTTTTAAAAGTGTTTAGAGTCCGTTATAACACGTGGCCATCAGTAGCGCATGCTAGGGTTTTTAAAAGTGTTTAGAGTCCGTCATAACACTACAAGTGGAGGAATATTTGCAACAAACGTATCGCCTGGCACGCAACACCAAAAACAACTGAATTAAAATTAACAAAAATCTTTCAAACTACAGTTATGGATGAACTTTCAGTGAATTAGCTCATCAGATAGTATAATAATTCATTTACTGTAGTTAAGGTAACGAAGCAAATTGTTCGTACATCTCATAACAGATTAGATAGTAAGGGATGATACACATTTCACAGGCAATTATGAACGTTACTGAACCATCTGAGATTTGATCAACTTGTCTGTGGCGACATGGGTAGTTTAACCCAAAGGACTCAACTAAACGAAGTTTAAAACACATCAAAAACGCTTACCTGACCGTTTAAATGGATACAACTATAAAATTGTTCATTCTTTCACTTAACATATGCACACACCACACAGTGTCACACTCTTGAGAAAACAGCGACATGCAAGGTCTTCTGGTTCTGGGCGTAACGATTCTTGCCACGACCACACTATTATCGAAGCATCTAGAGAAAATTCTTAACAAGTTTTACTTCACTTCGATCGTTATTGTGCACGATTATGGAGTTTTTTGAAAAAAATTTAACACACTACAGAATAAAAATGATGGATATGCTAAAAACGAATTGCTGTAAAGTTTACTAGTGTCATCAATTTTCGGGTGTTACATTGGTGTCGAAAAGAAGCGAGAAACGGACACTTTATCACACACATGCTGTCGGGACTGTTGAGATCAAATCGTTGCCATGCAACTCCATAGCGTGAATTTTTAATCATACAACACATGCATTTTCAACATAATATTGTACAAAAATTCCCTAGTTTTAAGGAAAAAGGATACAAATATTATTTTGATTTAAATTCAGTGGTAAAATTATGTAGTAACAGAACTTACGTGAATTTGGTTCTGATTTACTCGCTGTACACACGACTACGAACAAACGTGTACCGTACAGGTTACGGCTGCAGGACGATCTTTTATGACCTTTATATTGAATTAAAAATTCCTATGGAACTCATATGAGAAATGTACTAGGAAAATTGACGCTAGATGTGAGCTTTTTTAGTTAAAAAATAAAAAATTAGCATATTCTGGGCAAGAGAAAAACTCGTGAAACTCGTGAAAGAACCGAATTTCACTTCGATGTACCTCAAAAATATATCTCACAATGACGGATAGAGAAAAAAATATTTAGTGATCGCTCCAGCATAACAATTGAATTTTGACAATGTTTTTCGAACTCTCAGTTAACCTTTAGATGAGGAAGTGAATGATTAGAGAAGAAGCTCAGAAATGATAAATGAAAAAGAAAAAACTTTCATTACCGAGAAAGTTGATTCATGAAATCTATAACATTTTTAAAATTCTAAATATAAAGGTCCTTGATTGAATTTTAAACCCCACGAGGTGTACAATAGTCGTGTCAGGGGTTACTGTGTTGTTAACAGAAACAGACTATTTTCTCTTGGATATTTTGTTCAAGGCAAGATGTCTGAAAGCTCATGAAACTTTAGACCTTTAAAGTTATACGTTGCTGGGCAGTCTTGAACAAACATTTTTAATTTAAAAGAAAACATAAACTCTCTCTTTATTGCTCAATTCCACAAATCCGTAATACCCACAACTGGTAAATTTTAAAACGCATCTTCGCCCTGCCTTTCAATATAACTTCTCGATTTCTTGCAAAGTGCTAAATCCTAGATCGTTTCAACCCTAATTCTCATTACAATCTCAAATCGGATAATACGTCTGTGATCATTTAATGACCTTTCAAAGTCTAATCCTATAGAAGAAAGTTTCACCATCGTAT
>JACJUY010008508.1:19682-37687 GCA_014220935.1 Platorchestia sp. MABIK | reverse complement strand
TGTAAAAGGTGATATGTATCATGCTTCAATTGGAAATAAAGCATCCGTAGATGCCGATGTTTGTTTCTCAATTTGGGCTCAACTGAAGCAAGATGACCTATTCACGTTTTTTCCAGGTCAAATTGCGATCTGGAAGATCTTGGAGACCACCGAGATGATGTCCAAAGAAGAGAAGGAAGCGCAGGGTTTGGACGTTGCAATGCAAGTGTTCTTGCTACTCACCCCCAAACGCATGTAGGGTAGAGTAACATATGTAGGGTATGTGACGTGCTGGGTTACCCTAACCAATGACCTTCCTGACCCTCTCCATGAGTTACACTGCGAATTTTTTTCAGCATCTTCAATTTAGCTATTTTCTCTTTTTTTGAGATCCCAATTAATTCTAATTAAGCTTTTTTTCTTTCTTTGAGAGCCCGGCCGATTATAATTTAGATCATTTTCTTTTTTTGAGAGCCTTGCATTTTATACTTTAGCTCATTTTTCTCGTTTTGAAGGACCAGCCAATTTTAAATCAACACATTTTCCTATTTTTGACAGCCCATCCAATTTTAAGGGTACTTTTAAAATACTCTGCAATTCCACAAAAAAATAGATCTATGTTTTGTGTAACAAATGTTAATGGAAATAGACCGGGCACTAATATGATTCCTACTTTTGTGGTCCCCCCTTCTATGATCTCTACTTCTATAGTCCCTACTTCTATGGCCCCAACTTCTATGTTCCTTACTTCCATGGCCCCTACTTCTATGGGCCCTACTTCTATGTTCCATAATTCCATGGTCCGTACTTCTATGGTCCCTATTTTTATGGGTCCCTACTTCTATGGTCCTTACTTTTATGGGTCCCTACTTCTTTAGTCCCTACTTCTTTAGTCCCTACTTCTTTAGTCCCTACTTTTCAAAAGGGGTAGGTACGGAGTAGGCACAAATAATTACATACCTACCCGGCTTTCGGAGTGCAGTGCGGCGATAGCATCAAGCAGAGTCAGATAACGACGACTCACGTAACCCAGTCACATGCGATGGATTCTGACATCTGGCATTAACGCTTCTCTGGGAATAGATAACGAGGATATCATGAATTAAAATTGGCTTGGCTCTTAAAAAAGAAAAATATGCTGATGGCTTGGTGTTCAAAGGGAGAAAAATGCGCTAAATAAAATTTTGCTTGGTTTTAAAAAAGATGAAATATGCTGAATTAAGTTTGGTGGAGCTCTCCATAAGTGAAAAATGTGTTGAATCAAAATTGACTTGGTTCTCAGAACGAAAAAATATACAGAATTAAAACAAGATTGGCTCTTTGAAATAAGAAAATGCTATATTAATTTTGGCTGGGCTATCATAACGAGAAAATTTACAAAATTGATGTATTGGCTGGGATCTAAGTATAGAAAAACACGAACTAAATTAGAAGATTAACTGAATTCTCAGAAAGAAAGAGACATTATTAGATTATAATTGACAGAACTAAAACATTGAAATAAAGACATAGAAAAATGTTGACATTTCCCATTTCTCGACTACGGTCTTCAACAAAATTAGAAATGATCTTCGATGTCATTAAAGACATGACATCTACGGTGTTTGGCGGAGTTAATTCATTTGAAATTTTTGGTTACTGTTTGAGTGTTCTCAGAAATTCTCAAAAAAGTTAAGAATAACCCTTCTTCGTAAAAACACACAGCATATTTCTACGTGCTGGCTAATGGCTATTATAAGGAGACAACCACAATTTTCTCACAGAGTATTTTACAAATCTGTTTCTTTGCGAAGTAAATTAACCTTTTACGCTTTATACATACATGCAATTTTCCGGAATTTTGTACAAGTGTGTCAGTGGAAAATTTAATGTGAGTACTCTCCTATTGTAATTTTTATAATTGTTATTATAATTTTAAATTTTTTCGTAACTTTTAAAGTTCACATAACTTTAACACTGTGTGGTCAACTTTCACATCAGGTTATTTTGCCGCCTCAGAAAAAGCAAAGGCTCTTGTGAGGTTCTTAACTTTTGAAAAAATGTTTTTTTTTATCAAATTACACGAGGTTTCCAAGTTAACCGAATCTCGATCAGTCGTTAAGTGGCAGAAAATTGCCTCCGCTCTACAATGACTATGAAGCTATGATGGTTATAAAGGAGAGACCACGGAAAACTTATCTACTGATTTAAAACTTTAATAATGTGTATCTATGATACTGTAATATAGTGTAACTCAGATCTATTTATTCACTTTATGTCCCTTCTAAGTGTAACTTAATGAAAAAATGAAAAGATATTGAGTCATAGATTCTAAATCTGTGAATACATTTGTGGACACTCGTATAATACAGAGTTGGGTGGCCATGATGCCCGTATTTCTCTTTTAAAACCCCCGAGCTATTTTTGAAAGAAAAAGAAAGCTACAAATTTTAGTGTTTCTTCTGTTTTTTTGTACCCAGAGCGATTTGCAAGGGTACAAAAACGGAAAAACACTGAAACTTGTTGTTAGCCCTTAGGCACACAAACATTGTAATAACATAAAACGAAGATCAAAATTTTTGAAGATTTCTTAACTTTTGTGATTACATAATAATATTAATGTTAGTGAATTTAATGTAATTGCTTGATGAAGTTTAGATTTTCGTGTTTGTCTCGAGACCGCACCACAGTCCACTAATCGCTAGAGGCCGAATTTTGGAAGAATTTATGTGGTCGTAGCGTAAGTTTTTCTAAGCGGACTTGCTAATGACGCATAGTAGTGTAGCCAAGTTGACTTAGAAGAACTTAGCTGTACTGTTAAAAAGATGTAACTTGTGTAAAAATCCAGCCCCTGATTTGCGAATATAAAACGACAGATGTGTTGATGCTTTAGGAAAGGCAGATGCCGCACTCTCAGAAACACAGCACACAAAAACGAGGAGTAGTTTGGTAGTACGCACATTTGTACGAGCGGTGGTGTGTGTAAAGAATGAAACTACGGTAGATGCTTCACTGCCCTCAGCTTCTAAAATATTCGTTTACTGAAACTGTAGCTAGCATCAACGTAGCGAGGAGTTAGCGTCAATGTAGCGAGGAGTTAGCGTCAATGTAGCGAGGAGTTAGCGTCAATGTAGCGAGGAGTTAGTGTCCATGTAGCGAGGAGTTAGCCTCAATGTAGCGAGGAGTTAGTGTCCATGTAGCGAGGAGTTAGCCTCAATGTAGCGAGGAGTTAGCAGCAATGTAGCGAGGAATCGAACATTTATTGTTCGCAGAATTGACTAAGGTTTGTACATACATAGTTAAAATGTAATTTTGTAGTTTTGGTAATGTTGTGGCACATTTTACAGCACCTTTTGATAATTTATTAATAATTTGTAGAAGCTCAGTTTCTGAGTAAACTGAAAAGTTCGGCTCAGTTCCCCGCGTGGCTTGACCGCTGTGACTTGCCTGAACAGCGTCACGATTGCCATGGCTTGTAAAGGATTATCACGTTGACTGCGATGGGTTAAACTGAAGTTCAATATTCAACTAAAATTTAAAGTCGAAAGTTGTTAATGGTTTTATAAATACCAAACATTAACTGGATATGTTAAATACCATTAATTTTAAAAGATTGTTCAAAATTTTCAAACAAAGTAATCGATGAGTCGTATCGCAAGCTACGAGTTAAATTTCTGCGAAATTGGCCACGGAAATTGTATACCCGTATTACTGAAATGAAATTTAGTATTTCATTTTTAAGAATGCCGGTTTCAATTTCTGAAGTTAAATTTAAATAGTTAGCTTAAGCTTATAATTTTTCCCCTACCATGCAAACAAATAATTGAAAATAGGTCTCGAAACTAAGCAGCATTATGGATTCATAATAATAATAATACAGAATATCAGGAAGTTATATGTTTATTATTAACAGTGTTCATCTCATTTGACCAGGAGATTTTTATCATTTATTATAGCTCAATGCATCCGGAGCCGTCTCTCATTTAAGTATATTCTTTATCGGATGATATGACTGAATTGATTATGAATTTTAGAATGAAAATTATATTTCTTCACCAAAAAAGGAACAATCAAAAGCGATGTAAACTTGGCTGAAAAATAAATCGCAGAGGAACTGATAATTCATTATATGTATTATTATGTCAAGAAAGATATATGTTTTTAGCACTTGCATCATGTGTAATCATCCTACACAACCTCGATCAAAGTACACATATAAGATACAAGTTTGTCTAAGAGAGTTGCTCTAAAGACAAGTAGACGTTAATACGTAGCAGTTGTGTGGATATAATAGGTAATTTATTGTAAAGTCACCGTTGGTTACAAGTGCATAACAATTGTTCATGTTCTCTGCGCGTCAAAATTTTAAACAAATATTGGTTATTTACATGAAAATATTTACGCATGGAGTATTATACTATCTTGGAATGTTAAGTAAGTAGTAAAGAAGATCAAATAAGTGTAATGTTACACAGTTTGTCCCACAAAAATCCGAACCGAGTATTTATTTTCCCGTATCAGTAATACCATCATAATCAGTAATACCTTTTCTACAGGTTAATTTTGATGTGTAATTTTGCTAGAAATTCAATGCTTATGGTATTCTTATGATGGTATTACTGATGTGGGAATAAAAATACTCAGTTCGGGTTTTTGTGGGATGTACTGTAACAGTTTTCGCCTTAAATTGTGCCATTTTAACTTTTGTCAGTCCTCGTTTGTCAACATTTTGGTTCTGTCACGGAGAACATTAAGCTTCCGTTTTAGGAAACAACCAAAAATGCACCTTCTAATATTTTTTTGAGTAAAAGGAGAGGACTTCTCTTCAAGTTTCATTTCTATTGTCTTCCGGTTGAATTTTCAGTTCTTTTGTTATACACGGAGAAAAATAACCGTGTTTTTGCTGCATTACCGTATTTCCGAAAGACGAATAGTTATAGAATTGCCTAAACGTATCAATCAAATGTTTCTATGTTTCTGTCAAAATAGAACTAAGACATTATTGTGGCGTTTGAATTGTAATTGTATCTTGATAATAATAAACAGATTGACAAATATCTTTCACTCCTTCATTTTCCAAACGTACGAAGCTTTCAAGAGCGCTCTACAAGTGTGGCAGTGGAACTAAACAAGATCCCTATATTCCTGCGTCGTAAAAAAATGTTTTCTTTAAGGCAGGGGTTCCTAGCCTGGGGTGCTCTCACACCTTGGGGGTGCTAGACGATATTCTATGGGGTGCGAGGAAAGTCCTGGTAAATAACAGGATATCGGCTATATGTCGGCACTTTGGATCTTTTCCAGATAAGCCCCGCCACTAACGCAACACATAAGTTCACCCACTTGTAACTTTCGAAATAATGCACCTATCGACTTCAAATTATTCTCAACCGAAAGAATGGTTTAATCTTTCGTTTGAGAGTAATTTGAAGTCGATAGGTGCATTATTTCGAAAGTTACAAGTGGGTGAACTTATGTGTTGCATTGGTGGCGGCGCTTATCTGGAAAAGATCCAAACGAACTCCCTGTACTGCATTCTTGTTAAACTTATAAACGTATTCCTTGTACTGTATTTTTGTTAAACATAAACGTACTCCTTGGACTGTATTCTTGTTAAACTTATAAGCGTATTTCCTGTAAAGGAGTACTGCAGAACGGGTATACTATTTTGAGCGTAGAACTTGATCTCACAGCCGTGATGCCACCCGACACTGCCTTGTAATCGCCCGTTGGCAAAAAGACATCATTGTAAACAACGTACCCAATGCCCTTCAAAACTTCTTCGCCGTCTCCACAGCGCCTAACATAGTTATTGCGCAGTTGCTGGTATGCCTGAGGCTACAGTGTTCTTACTTGCATTTAGAACAGTGTTTCTTAACCTGGGTTCGATCGAACCCCAGGGGTTCAGTGAGTCAAACCCCTGGGTTCGGCATGGTACAGTTTGTGCACTAATGCAGTATATCCTGTAGTTATATACATACGTTTTGAATTTGAAGAAAAACAAGCACACTTTGTTTTTCCAACTACGAAGGGTTCGATGAATGCATGTATGGAACTTGTGGGGTTCAGTACCTCCAACAAGGTTAAGAACCTCTGGATTTTAGAGGAAAGCTAAAGTATTGAGGTAGGGCTGGCCATCTCACACTAATGCAAGACTGAGTTCACTACCTCATAGTAGTTATGACTAAATCCATAAACCAAATAAGTCACTACATAAATTTTTTCAAACATTTACACGCCTTTGAAAATTATCTTGATCACTCTCTTTTTGCGTTCTGCAAGCTTCGCATTAGTAGCTATTTCAAATGAATGATTTTACTATTCAGAACAATGCACTGGCGTAGAGGTTCGCCAACACAGTCAAACTAGCTTCAAATCCTACGTAATTAATGTCTGATACACGATCTTATTCCATTGGGTCATAAGGAAACCTAGTACATTACATTTAAACCTAAAAATTACTTACATAGAATAAAACACTATTCACTCTTTTTTATTCTGTTTTTTGCTGATTCTCTCGTTTAAACTAAAAAAACAGCAGACGTGATAGGCTAGTATCCGTATCTACAGCACTTCGTTCTAACGTAACTTACATATTTTGCTCAAGATCCACTTGCTAAAAAAAAGAAGAAATGGAAGGGTAGATTTTCAGCCTATACTTTTTCTATTACATAAATGATTTTGTGTAAAGTTCGAAGTACGTCGCACAGTGACGGAAATTAAAAATCGAACGAATGAATGTTTTGTACACGATCTATTTGCTAAAAAATAAATGAAAAGGTAAACCTTCAGCCCGAATATTTTTCATTATATCAATGGCTGCTTAAAATTCCAAATACGTTGCAAGTTGAGAATTAAAAAGTGAACAGTCGAAGATGTTATCACCATGCTCTGACTCCAAGCGCCTGCGCAGTGCATGCTTTCCAAGGCCATCCAACGTCTGAGCCATGTTGCATACATTGCCAAGGCAGGCGGCGCCACAAGGACATGACTGCAAGAATTGGGCATCAAAGTAATTGTGATTCGTAAACCGGCGTCAAATGTGCGCGTCCTTGACTGCAGTCTAGAGTCTAGTCTCTCCGTTGCAGTAAGTCAGTTGGTGACTGTTGGTTGCCGTCTAAACTTCATGTCTTCTCTAGTCACGTGAATACCACAACTTCATATCTCTTCAAGTTAAGTGAATTCCTCGTTTGTTAGAGTATGAGCATTACGTTCTGTTAAATTTAGTTTTCAGAGTCACCGTGTCTGTAGTTAAATATATTGGCTTGCATCCCTTACGCAGTTCGAGTCGGTGTTCTGGGTTAAAAAAGAAATTCTACGGAAGCATTGCTTCCTTTTAAGAGCAATCATGTCTTTGAGAATTTTTTTTTTTAAATCGTGAATCAGTGTCTTGTTTATTTTGATGTAGGGAATTGCAGCAGTGACTAACGCGTTTTTTGTGTAATTTATTTTACCGTGGGCGTAAATCCAAGACAAGTGGTTTAAATTTGATGAAATGGTGTACATAATTTAATAATCACTCTTTAAAAAGTTTTGGTCAATATGCATTTTAATGCGCTCACGGAAATTTATAACTCCGTTCCAATGAATCACTAAAGGAACACACTTAAAAACGTTTTACATGAATGATATTCTGCTCGCTGATGCGTTATTTTTGAGATATAACAATAATTACGTTCAGCTAGGAATAACATTATATGGTCGGCTGCTTAGTCGCCGCATTGTTGGGTGACACCCACTTTTCTGGCGGTACATGCCCACTTCTTGGCGCGAAAATAACAGCCTCGGGTTGGGTAAGTTAAGGTAAGCTATTTTAGGTTGATTCATGTTATTTTAGGTTAGTTTATTTAACAAACCTACCCTAACCTCACCCATCGCTACGTTAATACCGTATTACAGCATTTTTATGTGTCCGTTCCTTCACTTTTATATACGACGTTTTTATAACTTCAGAGTTGAATAACTAGAAAATAATGCATCAGCGAGAAGAATGTCATTCATGTGAAACGTTTTTAAATGTGTTCCTTGAGTGATTCTTTGGAACGGAATTTTTAATTTCTGTGAAAGGCTTAAATTCATTATTGACCCGTAAATATGCTGTAATACGGTACTAACGGGTGATGAGTGAGGTTAGGGTAGGTTAGGGTAGGTTTGTTAAATAAACTAACCTAAAATAACATAAATCAACCTAAAATAGCTTACCTTACCTTACCCAACCCGAGGCTGTTATTTTCGCGCGAAGAAGTGGGCATGTCCCGCCAGAAAAGTGGGTGTCACCCAACAATGCGGCGAATAAGCAACCGACCATATAATGTTACTCCTATCTGAACGTAATTATTGTTATATCTCGAAAATAACGCATCAGCGAGCAGAATGTCATTCATTTGAAACGTTTTTAAATGTGTTCCATTAGTGATTCATTGGAACGGAACTTTTAATTTCCGTGAGCACATTAAACTGCATATTGACCGAAATAGGCTAGAATACGGTATTGACGTAACGATAGGTGAGGTTAGGTTAAGGAATATTAGGGAAGTTAAATAAACTAACTTAGACTAACCTAAATTAACCTAAATAGACTTTAAATAAATTAACTTAGCAATACCGAGACTGATGTTTTCCGCGAAAAGACTGCTCGTGTTCCAACAATGCTCCGACGACGCAGCAGACTATATAACATTCTTACCTGAACGTTATTAATATTATATCTCGAAAAGTAAGCATTTGCGAGCAAAATGTCATTCGTGTACAACGTCTTAAAAATGTATCCTATTACCGATCTACGGGAACAAAATTTTAAATATCGTTGAACGCACTAAAGTAAACATTCACCCCATCAAATAATCTAATCTCCATATTCGCCAAATTTTGCCTCCGCACAACTTCGTTCGCTTTGTGTTTCTAAGATAGGAAATTAACGCGTTTGGGCCACCATTTTGATCCTGTAAAAACATTCATAAAAAATGCAGAAGGTACATCGTGTTTTTTTCAGGGAATGGGTTTTCTGGCACTTGTGGTGACAACGATCATAGGCTCGTTGCCTAGATTGGCAGCGAGGCTACTTTACAGATCTGTGAGCCATTAATGGTTTAGGCGTGCTACAAATGCACGTATTAGACCTAGTCCTTGCATTTTCTGAAAGCACTTCTTAGAAACCGGCTAGAGCGAGAATAACTATCATCGCCTTGGTGTGAATTACTAGGAAAGAAAAAATGTAACGTGTATCAGTTGGAATGGAAAACAAGATACGGCGTGGGAGGGGCTTATGCCTGCGTGGGTCTATCTCCATGATAGCTGCAACAATGGATAACCCTCATCATCTTGGTATGAATTACTAGGAAGAAAAAATGTAACGTGTATCAATTGGAATGAAAAACAAGATACGGTGAGGGAGGGGTTTATGACTGCATGGGTTTATCTCCAGGATAGCTGCAACAATGCCATTGTTACTTATCTCCTGTCGCCACATGCCCGCCCCACAGACACTCAGCGTAGGGAGTAGTCACTATAGCCACTTTACAGGCAGGCCTCGCGGTGCTCAGGTGTTCCAAGTCTTTCTTATTTGCTGCTGACATTCTCAACTCGTCACCATGGCGCCAGCATCTCAGAGTGTGGAGCTCAACACTGGAGCTCTCATGCCCATCCTTGGACTGGGCACATGGAAGGTCAGTGCTTCTTTCTCTGTTTTACTAGCGTACACGACCCGTCAAAAATGACGGGATTCGATATTTTCGTTCTATAAATCTCCCAGACGTGGATGCCCAACAAATATATCCATCCCAACAGTACCCCCGATTAAAATGTTCTTGTACTTGTGCACTGGTGAAACTCGTATCACAGATGCGGCCATTAAGCACCCTTTTAATAGCGTCACAGAGAGACGGATAAACCAATTTAACACGTTGACTACGTGTTGGGCCATACGAGTACCACTAGGCAAGTTACTCATTTACGAACCCGTGTAAATCTATATTATTTCAATTATTTAAATAGAATGTTTTAGAATAAATTTGAGCGCAATTTTTCATGCTCTAACATTTTTTCGTACTTCTTAGAAAAGATAGAAATGTATTCGAGCAGTTAAGTCAGTTTTTCAACGCTGCTACTTACATGCAAACTCAACCAACTGTAGCAGCCGCGCAAACGAAGTCTACGTATTAATATGTTCAATGAGAATCCCATTGTTAAACATAGGAGAAATTATGCCCAAAAGATACATAAATATATTTATTAATTTATTTGCAAATTTAAGGGGACATCTAGCGTTTTATGATGGAAGTATAATTTTCACCGAAAAGACGTATTATATGTAAAAGTTATTTCGTACCTGGATTGGCTTAAAACATCAAGTGTTTTTTTCAGCTCTGCAACTTTTTAAAACTGATGTCACTTTCATTTTGTTATTGAATTTTGGAGATGTGAGGTCCCGAGCTAAAGGTTAGGTACGACTTTTTTCGTTGGAATAAAATTAGTTTTCGGTTTGTTACGATATTCTGCTGTTGGAGTGCATCCTGCTGTTAGTGCGTCATGTATACTGCTATCCTGTATACTGCTGTCAGTATACTCTGGTGTTAATGTCTCCCCCTAAGAGAGAAACAACTATTGTATCTATGGGAATTAACCCTCCCAGGGGGAAAATATGCGAGGGCCCGAGCTGAGGTTTAGCTAGGCCTTCTTTTCGTTAAAGTAAAATTTAATTTTTTTGTTAAGGACCATTTTTTTTCGGTTCACTGTTGTCCTGTTTTTCAGCACCTACTACTTTCTTCTTGAACTTTTCTCTTGTTTCACGAACGTCTTTCTCAATTTACTGTTTTTATGCCCCCTTCTGCATAGATTCCGCATTCCCTTATCTCCATACTAAATGGGGCCTTCCTCATTCCCCTCTTCGATATGCTCTTTTTTGTAGCGGTTAGGGAGGCTTAAACTAACATGATAAAATCTGTTAGTGTATCCTGTATACTGCTGTTAGTGTATACTGTTGTTTGTATACCTTGTTGTTGACGTGCGCCGTGCTGTCTGTGTACCCTGGTGTTAGTGTGTCCCCTGGTATCAGTGTATCCTGTATACCTTTATCTGTATACTCTGGTGTATGTGTACCCTGCTGGTGGTAATGTATCCTGTATACTGCTGTCTGTCTACTCTGGTGTATGTGTACCCTGCTGGTGGTAATGTATCCAGTATACTGCTGTGTACTCTGGTGTATGTGTACCCTGGTGCTGACATGCGCCGCGCTGTCCTCCAGAGCACAGAAGGAGCGGTGCTGCAGGCCGTGAAGGACGCCATAGACCTCGGCTACCGCCACATCGACACGGCCTGGGCATACGGCAACGAGGCCGAGATCGGTGCCGCTCTCAAGGCCAAGTTTGAGGAGGGTGTCGTCAAGAGGGAGGATCTCTTCATCGTCAGCAAGGTGAGCGTGATCCTTGCCACCCCGTCTCGTTTTGCCCAAATTTTAGAATTTTGTTTCCCCTCTGGGTGTGTGGGATTGAAAATAGGTTTACGTTCGTTGCCAAAATCTTATGTTTTGTTTCCCCCTCTGGGAGTGTGGGATTGGGAATAGGTTTTTGTTAGTTGCCAATAATTTAGATTTTTTGTTTCCCCTTTGGGGGTATTGGATAAAAATAGCTTTTTACGTTAGTTGCCTGAATTTCAAATTTTTTGTTTCTCCTCTTGGGGTATAGGATAGAAAATAGGTTTACGTTAGTTAGGTTTGTCTATCAAATGCTTTAGGGACTCGCGTCCACCAAGGGGAGATACTGTTAGGTCCCTTTAGCTAGAGCTAGGTCTTCAGGACTTCTATCTTTCGTGCCCACTTTGCTTCTTATACTTTTATTGCCTTTGTTTCTATCTTTTCGTTGATTTTTCTTTCTTTCGGTCTTTAACGTTTCCTGCGTATTGGGGCGTGTGTGTACCACTAGGTAAATTGCTCCTTTACGTACTCGTATAAATGAACGACATTTAATCTATTATGCGACTTTTTTAGAAAATAATAAATCATACGAGATGAAAAGTTACCATGAAATTTTATTTTCATATCTATTAGGAAAGATAATAATGTTTTCCAGCAGTGAAGTCGATTTCCAAATTCTGCCTTATACAAGCTAACCAAACGAACCGCGGAATCGCGGTGAACGTGTTAGCTTACTGTTTCTATGCTCAGGGTGTTCTGCATAGTTGCACTCCTAAGGGGGATACAACTATTGGATTTATGGGAATTAGCGCTCCCAGGGGGATTATGTGAGGGCCCGAGCAATAGGTTAGGTAGGCTCTGTTTTAATTGAGATGTAATAGGTGTTGTTTTGTTACAGACCATCTTTTTTCAGTTCACTTCTGCCCTGTTTTTCAGCACCTTCTATTTTCTTCTTTAACTTTTTCTTGTTTCGTGAACTTCTTTCCTAGCTTACTGTTTCTATGCACCTTGTGTATAGATTCCGCGTTCCCTCAACTCCGTACTAAATGGTGCCTTCCTCCTTCCTCTCCTTGAACATCTTTTTCGTGGTAAAGGGAGGCTAAAACTTTCATGTACCATAATAATAAAATAATTTTAATAATAATAATATAACAATAGTAATAACAATAGTAATAATTTGAACAGTTGCCTCATTTCCTAGAGTCCGTACTTCATGGTTGCTACTCATGTATACGTATTTCTAATAATTTTTTGTTTCTCAATTCATCAATGTTGAAAACGCATTCTTGAGATGAGAGAAGTACATGGAATTACAAAATGTCAAACTGTAAATGTATGTACAAATTTTCTGTGTGCCATCATGAATTTTATCATTTGTGGGCTCGTGATGTAAATATCTTTTTATACGGTCAATAGCAGGAACTTTTTCCAAGTATAACTTTTGAGAGTAAGTGTTATAGTTTTGCTTCCATAATTCTAACTCTTATTATTTTATGATTATTTTGCGTGGCACAGTTTTTACTTGGTTTGGTTGTCGTTTGCACTTCACAAGACACGGAAGTTACCTTGAATATATTTCTCAGCGACTACGGAACTGTAAGGATGAAATAAAACGGTTTTGCTGCGCCGATTTATCAAACTGTGTAACACAATTTCTTCTCTGGACAATTGCATAATCATTCATTTTGTTTAATTCATTTTAAATTTAATTTTGAAAAATATTTTCCAATCATAGTATCCTGTCGGGTTTCTTTTCTTTTCTATTAGCGATACGAAACATGTTTTTGATTAAAATTCACAAACTGAGGATCAGGTTTCGGCTAAAAGAGCCTCTCTTTCTTACGGGAGTGTTTATGTAATTTTTCCTTGGAGTTTATTTCTTAGGGTACATTGTTCCCCATCCAGGGTCACAAAGTTCTTTCTCCGGATTCACAAGGTCCTTTTTTAGGTTG
Source organism: Platorchestia sp. MABIK (assembly GCA_014220935.1). Classification (NCBI taxonomy): domain Eukaryota; kingdom Metazoa; phylum Arthropoda; class Malacostraca; order Amphipoda; family Talitridae; genus Platorchestia; species Platorchestia sp. MABIK. The sequence continues at coordinate 24,370 of JACJUY010008508.1, read as the reverse complement.
GCTAGGTATTTTCTTGAAGGGTTTAGTGTTACCTTTTTCATTTTGTTACTGGTTACAGGGTTCTTTCCAACGGTAGTCGAACCTCTCCTTTAGACGAACTGACTTAGCGGCAGTAGTCTGCTTTCCTTCGTAAAAACAGATGAATGCATGGTTTGATAGGAATCTTATCCTGATTAGCCTCGCCAGTAATGCAACACATAAGTTCACCCATTTGTAACTTTCGAAATAATGTACCTATCGATTTCAAATTGTAATTGAAACGAAAAATTAAAACATTCTTTCGTTTGAGAGCAATTTGAAGTCGATAGGTGCATTATTTCGAAAGCTACAAGCGAGTGAACTTATGTGTTGCATTAGTGGCAGGGCTTACCTGGATAAGATCCTTTGATAGCTACTGCAGGGTGGTAGTTATTAAATTTGAATGTAATTTCGTACCATTGCTTGTTTTTTACTATCATCTTCCGACCGGTCCCCAACCGTTGCTTGTGTGGAGTGCTGTGCTTATCTGCCGCTACTCAGCCCGCTTATCTCTAGCATTTGTAGCAACAAAAATATGATTAACTAAGGCTTTATTGAATTATTCCCATCTCTGATGATGAATTAAGGTACATTTGCGCAGTACCTTCGAGGACGTTGCAACGGTCAAAGTATGGAGTGAATATTTTATAATTCCGGATTTCCGCATGATCTATCAAGAACTTCATTTGTGCACACGACGACGTGCGTTTGGTGAATTGAAATGTACGGTATGACGCATATGTTTCGTAGCATGCCTTGTACATAGGTATCATGAAGCAATGGTTTGGGTAAATTGAAAGGTTCAGTCTGGTAAGACCACATTGATTAAAAACTTCATAAACATGATTTTTTTGTGCAATCTACTCTGATACGCGTCGACAAAAGAAAGAGAAAGTAAATTATTGCAAAGTGAGCAGCTAAATCTAGCGTGTATTTGGATTAAAGCGTACTAGTTTATTTTGAGACCCGCATACTTCAGATCGATTACTACACCGATTTTAAATATGAGGATATGGCGGACTTTACAGAGGGTGGTGAATCGAGAATTATACTCTATGCGTCGTGCGCTCACGCTTGTGATAAGACTGCAGGTGCGGTATTTCCAAATCATGCTCTGGGAAATGATCGTGTGTTTCATGAACAGCATCTGACTTGGTGTTCTGTATCTCCACGGCCCCGTCTGTTATCTCATTGATAGCACAACAGGGGCGGCGCTGGCCAGCACGAGACAACTTCTCAATCACAACGTCAAATTCAAGGTCTAGACTCGTGCCCTATATTGTAGGTACGCCTTGATATCTGTGATGGAGATAGGTGGCCTTGTATGCGCCTTAGTACCTGTGATGGAGATGTGGCTTGGTATTGTGGAAACGCCTTGATATCTGAGATGGAGATAGGTGGCCTTGTATTGAGGATCCGCCTTGATATCTGAGATGGAGATAGGTGGCCTTGTATTGAGGATCCGCCTTGATATCTGTGATGGAGATAGGTGGCCTTGTATTGAGGATCCGCCTTGATATCTGAGATGGAGATAGATGGTCTTGTATTGAGGATCCGCCTTTATATCTGTGATGGAGATAGGTGGCCTTGTATTGAGGATCCGCCTTGATATCTGAGATAGAGATAGGTGGCCTTGTATGCGCCTTAGTATCTGTGGTGGAGATGTGGCTTTGTACTGCGGATTCGTCTTAATATCTGTGGAGATAGGAGGCCTTGTATTGTGTATACGCCTTCGTATCTGTGATGGAGATAGGTAATGGATTGAGCACTCATGGTACCAGGGCTCAGAAAGCCATGCTATTTTCCGTCAAAATGGCTATTTTTTCATTTTATTGAAAAGTCTGGTTGTTCGTGTAGTTCATAGGGCTGGTAATTAGTTTTAACTAACAGAATGTCTAGTGATAAGTATTAACAAAATGGCTGGTTATTCGTTCACTCATCATGACTGAGTTTTCATTACGATGGAATAGCTGGGTTTTCGTTTTGCCAGTGTGTCTAGTTTTGCATTTTATCAAAATGACCAGTTCTCTGTTCTCTCAGCGTGGCTTATTCTTCCTTTACATGATAAAATGACTGCCTATTCAGTTAAAACACTAACATTTTTTTGTCGAAATGGCTTGTTCTTGTATTGTTTAGTAACATCACAAAAAAATAGTTTGTCCTTTCTTAGTGTCTCCCAAATAGATGTTCCTTTTTTTCCCATTCAAGATTCTGAAACCTATGAGCAGTAGATTCTTGAATTTTTTCCCATGTAGCCGATTAATATTCTTTGAATTATTTCTCACAAATTCCGTGAAGTCACCATTGATTTTTGATTGGATATTGAAAAAATTTATTTTTTAATTCATTCGAGATTAATTATATGTTGAAAATGCTGTGAAACACGGTATAGGAAACAAGGTAGGGTCATTTCTATGGGGAAAAAATACACTTCTTCATGTTCGGCTAGCCAATAGAAAGGCTTCATTTAAAAAAATCTTTATGGCGTTACCAAAACGCCATGTCGTTAAACCAATAGTGGAGCCAGATTTGGGGGTAGCAGTGCTACCGGATGCAATATGAGCGCTGCTATTGGTTCATTGTCGTGACGTCAGCAAACCTACACAGTCAACGAAAAAGAGACTGGTTTGACCCTAACTTGTTTCCTCTATCGTGCTGTGAAGTCACTGAGGATTTTTCTGAAGGATGTTAAAACTGCAATTTGTTAAATTAATTTGAGTTTAAATTTGCAGCTGTGGAACACCTTCCACCGGCCAGACCTGGTCGAGGCTGCCATCAAAGACTCCTTGAAGCTGCTGGGGCTGGACTACCTCGACTTGTACCTCGTCCACTGGCCGTTTGGTTACAAGGTACGTGCAGCGACCTCACATTTTCTTCTGGGAGCGATAATTCCAGTAGATTGTGTTGTATCCCATTGAGCGCCATCATTCAGAGCACGGTAGAGGAAACAAGGTAGGTTCATTTCAATGGGAGAAAATACACCTCCTCTTGTTCGGCTAGCCAATAGAAAGGCTTTATTTCAAACAAACTTTATGACGTCACCAAACCACCGCGTCGTTAGGCCAATAGTGGAGACGGATTTGGGAGTAGCAGTGCTACCAGAAGCAATATGAGCGCTGCTATTGGTTCGTGGCCGTGACGTCAGCAAACCCACACAGTCGACGAAAAAAAGACTGGTTTGACCCTACCTTGTTCCCTCTACCGTGGTGAGCAGGTATGATGGTATTCTTATATCTATGATACAACTCGTGTATCAATGGGAATTGGCGCTTCCTGAAGGGGAATGTGAGGTCCCCAGCTAAATGTACACATATGACGACTCTACTTCTTTGAAGTCCCATCGGAGTTCGACAATGAAAGGTAGGTCTTTTGTTGAAATAGAACAGGTTTTACAACTAGTATCACTAAGTAAATTGCTCATTTGCGTATCGGTGTGAATAAACAGCATTTCAATTACTTCAATATCTTTTTAGAAACGATTTACTACGTTCACCACATTTCCACGGTTGTAAACGGTTGATTTCGTTAGGTTGTTAGTAGCAAAATAGGGAAATCGACTTGACTGGTCGAAAATATTTTTACCCTTCCTAAGAAATATGACAAATACTATTATTGTACGACACTTTTAACCTGGTATGATAACAGTTATTTCTTAAAGAGGTCGTGAAACAAATGAAATGTCATTAATTTGAAATTGGATGTGAATGAGCAATTCACCGACTGGTACACATATGGCCCAATACGCCGGGAACGTATTAAGCAAAGGCGGTAAAATATCATCATACTAATACATTTTCACACTTCTTAGAAGAGATAGACATTTGTTTCGAAGATTAAAATAGTTTTCTAAATTCGGCTACTTACAACCTTACCTTTCAAGAAATGACAGAGGTCGCAGTGAACGTGTTCAATAAACCCATAATCTGATCAGCACCCTCCATGTCACATACATCACCGCTAACTGTGGCCGTGCAGGAGGAAGGCGAGAAGTTCCCATTGGACAAAGACGGCAATGTTTTGTTCAGTGACGTGGACTACCTGGACACGTGGCTGGCCATGGAGAAGCTCGTCAAGGCGGGCCTCACCAAGGCCATCGGTGTGAGCAACTTCAACCACGAGCAGCTGGACAGGCTTATTGCCAACAGCTCGATCACCCCTGCCAATAACCAGGTAATCCCTCCAGCAGCCGCCAAGTAGCGCCGTATTATATTTCTTATCTAACACGGCGATTTATGGTTGTTACTTTTCTATTCGTATTTGTACATTTCGCATAACGTTTGTGCGGGATGAAGACCCAGCTACTGCCGATGTTAGTGCTCTAACTCCGGTACAGTGATGTCATCAATGTTTAGCAGTCTTGGCGTTATCAGGTGGAGGATATTTCGTCTCCACACGACTACAGGGTGATCAAACATAAGCGACAATTTCGAATAGTACAAAATCTAGGAAGCTGAAGAAAAAACTAACAAACGTTTTTCCAGCTCTCCACATAGGGAGGTTTTATTATTCCGCAGACATGATGACGGATGCATGGATATATGTTGTTGTCTTTGTGTCATTTAATACAACTCGACTTTGAAAATGGCTGCCCCTGCACACCAGAAGTTCAGCTTCAGGAAAGAGGTGGGGTGGGTAGGGGTGGGTGGGGGGGTTTTCGGCCAGATATTATC
>JACJUY010008508.1:0-19644 GCA_014220935.1 Platorchestia sp. MABIK | reverse complement strand
GGGGGGGGGGGGGGGCTGGGGCAGGTGGTGGGGTGCCTCCGTGACCCCCCTGGCTGCACTACTGTACGGAATAATAAATAAAAAATAAAACCTTAGCTGGAAAAATGTTGGTGATATAGTTTTGTTTAATTCCCCAGATTTTGTAGTATTCAAAATTGTCACTCGTGTTTGATCACCCAGTAGCTTCTTGGTCTTTTAAATACGCCGTGTTCGCTAGAGTTGTCTCTGTTTTGATATTTTCTGCTTATACCTTAGAAGCAATAGGGAGATAATGCTTTATTTTGACAATCGTAGATGCGAAGAGCAATAATGACGTTGATGTACTTCAACATGTTTACGTATACTTCACGCGTGCCATCTAAGTCTTCAAGTAAGGATAGTGGAATAGCGACTCTAATTCTTTGAAGTCCCATCGGAGTTCGACAATGAATTTAGAAAAAACTAACTGTGGAAAAGATGATCTGAGATGTCAGTATTGAAGTGGAAAAGCTTAATTGTGGAAAAGATAGTTGGAAATGTTCTAATTTCACCCTCAAACCCCCCACCGTGATCGGGTTCAGCATGATTCTTCTCTTTATAGGTGGAGAGTCACCCTCACCTGGCACAGGTGAAGCTCATCGATTACTGCAAGAGCAAGGGCATCACTGTCACCGCCTACAGCCCTCTTGGCTCTCCCGACAGGTACATCCCTCCGCTTGATGGCAACACTCTTGCCTCTCGATGCGTAGAGCAATGTGGCAGTTCCATTTCATTATGCCTTCGAGGTGTAAAAACGTTGCTTGAGATACGACCCATCGGTGGGCTGTGTTTGAACACTTTGACCGCAATTGGTGAAACTGAAGTTCAATATTCAACTCGAATCTGAGGGCAATTATGGTCGGAAATTTTGAAAATAGCGAAAATTACCTGGATCGTGACTTCAATTACCTTTAACTAAGTATTTATGGAGTTGGTAACTGATGGTCGGTGAGCAGCATTATGAAAATGCCTGCCGTGGCCACCGTTGGTGCACGTTGCGGTCAGTCAAGTTTTTCCTCCTGCGAAACAACCCATCGATGGGTCTTTCGAAAATTTTTACCAATCATTTGAAATTATTGATACTTTATAAATCTAGTTAATATTTGGTATTTATAAAATTGCTAACAACTCTTTGCTTTAAATTTTAGTTGAATGTTGAACTTCAGTTTAACCCATTGCAGTCAACGTGTTAGTGAGCAATTTATTGCGCTTGGCAGTAAATAAATACAAATGCATCATAAGTCCCACTCGGTTAAAGGCAAAAATTTCCCGTGATTACATTATAGTGCATTTCTGTCAAGTTTATGTGATGTGATTGCGTAATTCGCTGCGTTTGCTCATTGGTTTACCCGTGCCTCATCAAAGTAATTAGGTGGAGCTGCTATTTGTTTTGTTGGCTTGGCTTTTCTAGGTGCGATTTGAAGGCAAAAATGTATCAAGAGAAAGAAGAGAAATGCTTAAAATTTGTTTATTTCAAATCGGTTGTGAGATGCGAATAATTAAAGAAATTCACTCAGTCGTTAATTAGTATTGGATGCAAATATTTACTTAAGGGGTGGATTTTGAATGTTCAGACACGTTGAAACAGAAATTTGAGTTAATAATTCATAAGTTTTCAGTTTGTGGACGACAACATAAGTTGAAGAATTTCCTTCTATGAAGAACTCATTGAAAATTAAAATAAGAGCAGTTTTAAACACAAATTTATTGGCTGACTAGCATCAAACAAATTATAATTATGCTTTGAAATGTAAATTTAGTGACTTCAGGTTTGCACATGTGTGGAAGAACAGCCGTGTTCCGGTTATTATGAAAACAATTGCTAAACTAATGATCTTTAGCTTGAACGAGTTTATTTAATTGTAAGGCATAGTTTAGCGAATATATTTAACACTTTGACTGATGCAACTAAATATTAATTAAGTTCAACACCAAACTTAAATTTAAAGTAAACTGTAAACTACTACAAAGTTGTTAACTACTACAAAGTTGTTAACTACTACAAAGTTGTTAACTATTTTGAAAATGCCAAACATGTACTGGATCGGGGCCTTCATTTAGCTTTGATTAAGTATTAATGAAAATTTAAGTTTAAGACTACTGGTCGGTCAGTAGCATTATGAAAATTACCTCCGTGTACCACCGGTGACGCACGTCTCAGTCAAAGTGTTGAGGAAATTCAAACCTCTCATCGAACCAAGGGAATTGGTCATCGCCTAAGTATCCTCATACTTTTCATGCCTTCTTCGCTATGTCTTAATTATCATTCCTACCTCGCTGTTTATATGCGCATCTTATCTGTGTGGAAACGTACCTTGTGCATCGATTCCCCAGTTTTCATCAGTCTTAGCTCTTATGAGACCGTCTATGTGGTGGCCCTAGAGTCTTGAGCTGACTAATGTGATAATCATCTTAGAAGGTTGATAAATGAAATGTGTTGCAAGGGATTAGATTAAAAAACTTTTTTTTTTATAAAATTTACCGTTGGTAGATGAACGGAAATAGACTATACAATAGCCTTTCGTTATATAACTAATGAAAAAATTATGGGTAAACATTCTTATTGGATAAATCAACGAATGGTGATTATGGTAAAATGAGCTCTCGCTCCTGAGTATGATTGAATGCTTCAATTGTAAACGTTTCAGGACCTGAGATACAACTTGCAAAATCAACCAATCCAAAATCAATCTGATCAATCTGACGCAAAAAATATTAAGTATGAATATTGGATTTTCTTTTTTAGTTTGCATCTAACCCAAGGTAGATTTTGGTTTTTGGAACAAATGCATTCATGTTTTTCAACTGCGTATTTCATGTTCGATATTTCTGTCGTGGTGATTAATTAATCTGAATTTAATTATCTACTAGAACAGTGGAGCTTGATAATTTTATAGAGCAATCAACGTTTTTGTTCCCCGCAGGCCATGGGCTAAGAAGGACGATCCCATCCTCATGGAAGACCCTAAAATCGTCGCCATGGCAACCAAGTACAAGAAGACGCCAGCACAGGTTCTCATCCGATACCAGGTGAACGGTTTGTGCGTTGCCGTGATTTCATTCGGGCTTCGTCACGGGTATACATCTATTGCATTAATGGAAATAGAGCTCCCACGGAAAATTATGAGGTCCCGAGCGGAGGGTAAGATAGGCCATCCTTTAGTTGAAACAAGATAGGTTTTTTGTTTTGTTAATGACTGTCTGCCGTCCTTTTTTTCAGCATCTACAACTTATCCAGCTTTTATTTTATGCACTTCCTTTTTAACAAACTCTTTGTCCAGGGTATTTTGTATGTAAACAAGCCTTGTGCATAGGTTCCTCGTTCTCTCAGCTCCATCCTTAATGGTTCATTCTACGTTCCTCTCATAAGAACACCTTTGTTGTGATAGACGGTTAAACTAACTTGACATCTTATTTAATCTGCTGAGGAGCCCTCCACCGTAGCTATGCTACTGTTTTTGGTAACTAGTTCTTCAATCATTCATAAATTTGCTTGGAATGTTAATACATATGGTAATTTCACTTCTTGACCTACCATGAACACGTCAGACTGTGCTTCAGCTGGAGCGTGGTCACGGTAGAGGAAACAAGGTAAAGTCATTTCTATTGGGGAAAAATGCAGCTCCTCTTGTTGGACAGGCCAATAGAAAGGCTTCATTCCAAATAGACTGGATGACGTCACCATTGCGACATATCGTTAGGCCAATAACGGTGCCAGATTTGCGGCTACCAACATGACATCTGAGCGCTGCTATTGGTTCAATGCCTTGATGTCACCATTGTGACACGGTCGACGAAAAAGACTGGTTTGACCCTACCTTGCTTCTTCTACCGTGGGCATAATGCACTGTATCCACTGTATCTGTAAGTATGGTTCAATTGTTTGAGAGAGCTCTAACATGTTAACTGGCTCGTGACGAGCCATTAGTCACTGAGGGGAATTACATAGCACAGCTAAGCCCTTGGTGATCACAAACGTATTTTTTATGTTTACTTTATCAAAACTGAATGAAGGCACGATCCTTCTGATGGAAGGCTCTTTAAATATTGTACATTGAAACTGACTTTAATTAGCGTAAGTTTTGTTATTTCGACCGTTCCTCATTATCGTACAGATAGCAATTAAATAACACTACTAGTCGTTAAATGTCGGAAGTGTGTGACGAGGTTCACACTTGCACCAGCTATCTAATACTAGTAGTGTTATTTTCATTTAAATTCTATCTGTACGATAATGAGGAAAGGTCGAAATAACGAAACTTGCCCCAAGTTTGAATGTTAGACTTCAGTTTAACCGGCGGCAAAGCATCCAGCGGCAGGGCAGATGGTCAATTGGTTTTTTGACGCACACCTTACATCTCTAGATAATACATCAGCGAAATACTGGTGGCAGTCGCGAAATTAAAATAGATAAAATCAAATGTAGCATCTCTGTGACGATGGTGTGGTGCACCCGTTGCAGATCCAGCGAGGCGTCATCTGCATCCCTAAGTCGGTCACCAAGAGCAGGATTGAGTCCAACTCCAAGGTTAGTGTTTCAAACTAATGATTGAAGTTTGCAGTAAAGTAATCGTCCCAGATTTCTTTACCTTCAATTTGAGGTAAAGTAATCGTCCCAGATTTCTTTACCTTCAATTTGAGGTAAAGTAATCGTCCCAGATTTCTTTACCTTCAATTTGAGGTAAAGTAATCGTCCCAGGTGTCTTTACCTTCAATTTGAGGTAAAGTAATCGTCCCAGGTGTCTTTACCTTCAATTTGAGGTAAAGTAATCGTCCCAGATTTCTTTACCTTCAATTTGAGGTAAAGTAATCGTCCCAGGTGTCTTTACCTTCAATTTGAGGTAAAGTAATCGTCCCAGATTTCTTTACCTTCAATTTGAGGTAAAGTAATCGTCCCAGATTTCTTTACCTTCAATTTGAGGTAAAGTCATTGTCCCAGGTTTCTTTACCTTCAATTTGAGGTAAAGTAATCGTCCCAGATTTCTTTACCTTCAATTTGAGGTAAAGTAATCGTCCCAGATTTCTTTACCTTCAATTTGAGGTAAAGTAATCGTCCCAGATTTCTTTACCTTCAATTTGAGGTAAAGTCATTGTCCCTGGTTTCTTTACCTTCAATTTGGGGTAAAGCGAGCGTCCCTGGTTTCTTTACCTTCAATTTGAGAGAAAGCGATCGTCCCTGGTTTCTTTGCTTTCAATTTGCGGTAAAGCCATCGTCCCAGATTTTTCTCCGCATTTTTTTGAAATCGTAGCTTAACTAGAAATGTTTTCGGAAACTTCAAGAGTGTTTCGTCGAATGCTTCTCTCATATCGACCATTGAAGTTCTCAGCATTTAGTGTGGTTCTAGAGTTCCTCTCAGTGTGTGGCTGGGGAGTTGAACCAGTTTAAAAATTATAAGAAAAGGAGAGATCGGTTGAAAATTAAAATCATGTATTGTACCTGCGGTGTCGTTTTTAGTTTAGCCACAATTACACTTACTTGAAAATTTAAAAAACAATGATGACCTATTGCAATAGCGGGTTGATATGCCTGTTCTTTCAACCTCACTAATGACAGCCTTAGCTTTCTGACCGCAACGTGCGCCACCGTTGGCCACGGGGGCTATTTTCATAATTTTCATAATTTTCCTAACCCGTAATTTCGTTTGATGGGAATAGGTCCATTATTCCCTACCCAGTAATTTCGTTTTGAAATTCGTACTGCGCTTTCGCAGTATGCGGAACATTGACAATCTCATTATTTTTGTTCAGGTGTTTGACTTCGAGATCTCAGAGGAGGACATGAAGGTCCTCACCAGCTACGACTGCAACGGCAGGGTCTGCATCCTCGATAAGTGAGTACCTGTTTAGGTATTGATAGTTTCCATTGCATTTACGTCTAGAATTTTGCTACGAAATTTATATTTCTGTTTTCCTAGAAGTACCGCTGCTATGGCAGAAACCTTAGGGTAAGGGCATTAAGATGACACTTTTTTCAATATTTGCCATCGGAGTCAATTTCTCACGATCTGTGCTGAAGAATACTAGGGATGTCTTCATAATTAACCCTTTACCGTCAAAGTGGATTTCATAATCCACTTTCATAAACAGATCTAATACATATTATTCCTCGTGAAAATTGCGCCCTAATGTGTTCTTCGAAGTCCATTGTCGTGTGGCTGCCACTTCCTCGTTGTGATGTCGGGCCAGTTTAATGATGTTGGATGTGATATCGGTAATACAAGTACAAAATGCGGACGTCTTCATAATGAATAAAATACTTGTATTTCGTTTCGCACAACTCAATATACTTTATTTCTCACCAGGGACAAGCCGCACAAGCTCTTCCCCTTCAACATCGAGTACTGAGCAGCAAGTCTTCAACTCACAGTACCGATTTCAAGTACTTTACAGTCGAACGTTGAATTTGTTTTGACCATCAAATTTGAAATTGTTTCCTTTTTCTTTTGCGTTGAATTCACGACGTTCATGGTTCTTCATTGCTTGTCAATACATTTATTGAAAGCTGAAGTTCTTGAACTTTGAATAAAATTCGGAGGAAATTTATTTTTTTTTATTAAAACTTAAGACATAATCACCTATTTTACGTTTCCACGTTGCATACATGCAGGAAGAAATTTCTTTCACAATGTAATTAACAGCGTAGCTATACATTTTATCCTACTAGCCCACCCGCAAGCAAAGTAAGCCTAAAAATTCAAGTGGCAATTAGCCTTCAGAATAAAAGATCGCTGTAAGTAACATAACATCTCCTGCTCAAATATCGGAACTAACACTTTTCCGGGTCTTATAATAAATCTCAAATACTGGTTCGAAGCTAAACGTATGAATTAGAATATTCGATCAGATCCTCGCTGGAACACGTTAAATAACAATAATGAGGGGTGTTGATACAATCAACATTAAAGCACGGGAACACAACGAAATCTACCTTACCCGTTTAAGTTGACCCGTTAGTACACCCGTTGACTCCAAGCAGCAAAAGAAATAAAACAATATCCGTTGCCAGTTCCACAATGTCGGTGATCTGGAGATTTGATTGACTGGGCTCGAGTTCTCAGATCCTTACGCGAGCTCCACGAAGCATTTGTTACACAAGTCCATTTGCTATGCGGACTGTTGTCTGCATCACACCAGCCCCATGGTAACGCCCTTCCGGTGCAACATTCCTGAAATGGGGGGTAAAGAGTTATTTCTCAACCATACTCAAATGAACGACGAAAGTTCTCGCAGTAAAAGAGGTAAATTCAGAATTCTTATAAACGAAGAAACGCTGTTAATATTGAAATCATATTTATTAGAATAATTTATATACAAAGAACCTATTCCCTCTATAAAACGTTTCGGAGACCAACTCCATCCTCAATAAGTCATTCTGTAAAGAATAATTAAATTGAGGTAAATTTTAACGAGCTAGTTACCTGGGACAGATGTTAAAACAACTAGAATGATCAGGGGTCCTCAAAATTAACCTTCACACGGAAGTACTGCTCCAAAAGTGTGTTCATTCAACACTAAGAATAACGCCATAACCTACTAAAGCATTTCCGTAGGCAGCTATACTAGTGCACAAAGCTTGATATATCCCCTAAAAATATAGTTCCTGAATATTCGAGTGCAAATATGAAAATGATGCATGCATAATTTCCACACAACTATTTTCCCCCATTTTTCGTCAAATTGACATCGCGCCGTGGTGTGAAGTTGAGAGCTCAAGACGCACAGAAATGGTCCTTACAACGATGAGCTTGAGGTTATTTACAAAGCACAACTTTCTACCAGAGCGCTCTCTCTACGTTGAAACCACAAAAATACTGAAATCAAGTATAAAAAAATTATTTCATGACACTAATAACCCTGCTATTAGCGTCACTGAACTGCAACTAGCGTCACTGAAACATGCTATGCAAGACGGAAGTCACGACCCAGTTGCTTCAACTTCACGGAGGAAAATCAATAGCGTATACTTACGGCTTATTCTGCATATATCTTACCTGTTGTTCAGTATTCGGTGTGGAACGGGTAGAAGGGACTATCCTTATACCTGCAAACATAATTGTAACGTAACCGTTTTTATTTCAATATTGCACAAAACGGAAAATTTCACATCGTAACTTTTTCATTTCGATGTAAAAATAATTTCATTTCTTCAGTATCCTTCAGCTGCCTATTCGTAAAATTAAGAGTTGGCGAACACCACCTAAAAATGTTTGGTCATTTTACTGAATATTTCCATTTAAAAAATAAATAGACAAAAATAAAATTTCAAGATTGGAAATTAGATGCGAGTGAACGATGAAAGTAAATAATCTTCCTTTCCAACCACTGATGCCAAGGAAAATTTCTGAGGTCAATTTGGCAAAAAAATAACTCAATATAACAAATGAAAACACAAACATCTAAAAATTTAAAATTTTACATATTTATATTGAATCCACAGCATTGAAAAATGTGAAAAAGAATTTCAGACTTGCCTTCCAAAATCTTCAATTTGCCTTAAATAGAAGCCAAACGAGTAAGAAAATGGAAAACACAAGAGGTATTACCAACGGTTGATAAGAACACGTGAATAATATCTAAAAATCCCAATATCGAATGAGAAACTGAATGAACAGAGCAGAATATAGACTCCCAGCCTAAATTTGAGACCAGATTAAAATTAAATACAAACTCAAGTTAAATTGAACGCTGATAAGACTGATGTAAATGAGACTAAATTTGAGACCAGATTAAGAATTGAACACAAACTCAAACCAAATACTAACGCGGCACAAAGCAGAGCACGGAAGGGCTTATCCAAGGCCTCCATTGCCGCCACATCCTCGTCCGAGATGGTGAAGGACCACATCTGCGGGGCACAGAATTATTGATATACATTCACAGTTTTTAATTCTAATTTAAAAATATTTTTACTTAGGTATTAAAACACATGTAAGTTCCGTTCTGTCCCAGTAAGGAAAGTGGTATTTTCAAATGCGATTGAATTTTACACTCCCTAGCACTGACGAGTCAGTAAGTTGGAGTCCATACGGCACCGAATTATTGGCGTACATTCAAATTTTTAAATATTTATACAGAATATTGGATGTCAGTTTAAGCCTCCCTAACCGCGACGAAGACGTTCCAAACAGAGGAAGGCACTATTTAGTAAGGAGATCAGCGAACTCTGAATCTATGCACAGGTGCATAGAGACAGTAAGATGAGAAAGAAGTTCATGAAACAAGATAAAAGTTAAAGTAGTAGGTGCTGAAAGACAGGACAGCAGTCAACCGGAAGAAAAGGTGAGTAACAATACAAAAAATCTATTGTCAAATACAGAAAGATTTATCATGTATTAAAAAATATTTAATTTAGTTCCAACCCGCCCCAGTTTCGAAAGTAGAATTTTCATAAGCGATTGAATTCTTTACTCCGCACTTTACTTCAAGTGCTGCCGCACTTGAATTCCGTGCATGCAGCCATAAGATAACAGAGCTGTACCTATGAACCCTACAACGACCAAAGTTTTTGGGATCTTGAACGAAATATTACGGTCATTTCTCCTAAATTATTATAAATGAGACTATCAATGTGAACTTTTTATCGATGCACTCCGTAAATAAGAATAAGAAAATGAGAACAAGAAAATAAGAACAAGAAAATAAGAATAAAAAATTAGAATAAAAAATAAGAATAGGAAAATAAAAATAAGAAAATAGGAACAAGAAAATAAGAAGAAAAATAAGAATAAAAAATAAGAATAAAAAATTAGAATAGGAAAATAAAAATTAGAAAATAAGAACAAGAAAATAAGAACAAGTGAGTGCTTCCCTAATGTCCTTCAGAAAGGACGGTGGTCGATATAGGGTTAACGAGAACGTGACCAGATTTAGCGCGATGCTTTCTGCTACTCAGTGAGGCGCTAGTAACTCTACAGAAATGAGATGAATTCAAAACTTATGAAAATCGGTGAAACACAGAGACAGAACTAATTCAAACCATATCACTTTTAGTAAGCAACTTTTGAAAAATATTTAATTTATGCTAGTACATACATTACTAAGGCAGAACGGTAAGAAATTACCTGGAAATTTTCGATGATGCGAGACTTCGTCACAGACTTTGGGATGCAGATTAATCCGCGCTGAATCTGAAAGAAGCGGACATTTGATCAGAATAGGTGATAGTTCAAGCCACCCCCCCCTCACGTTCCAAAGAGAGGAAGGATGATGTTAATTAACCCTGGAACACTGAACGTGGGTATAGATTACCCGTGGTAGGCGACGTCATTCGTGTTCCACCCTCTTCCCCACAAGCCAGCGCGCTGGGACTCCGTATAGCTCCATGAAACCCTAAGGGTTATAGGGGGAAGTCGCGTCGCTCCACTCCTCTGCCTGGATTTTGCGCTACAGACGTGTTCGGTGTTTACAGGGTGTTTTTCCTACTCTCTTCCCTAAAGTTCCCGCATCGCCTGTGCATTGATGACCCCCTGGGATGAGAGCCTTACATCCTTGGAAGCGTGTGGGAGCATCTGAGCGATTTTTGTGGGAGGGTTTCTTTTTGCTTATTTTTTTTGCAAAAACAAAATTTTTCACTTATTTACATTCCTTTCTTTTTGCTTTTTAATTTAAGTTTCTTAAAGGAAGTTTTATAATTTAATCGTCTCATCACTAAGTAAGAAGACCATATTTAGTGTTTACGGGATCGGATTGATAAATTTGTATATTTAACATTTTTCTTAAATTTTCCAAAATCGGGTATAAACTACCCACGTTCAGTGGCCGTATAACAGGGAAACAGGTTCAGTGCTCCAGGGTTAAGGGAACAAGGAATCTATATACACAATGTGCTGCCGCGCAAAATCCCCTGCGCATAGAAACATTAAGTTAAGAAGGAAAGCTATGAAAAGACAAAAGTTGGGGAAGAAAGAAGCGTTGAAAAACAGGACAGCAGTGAAAAGAAAAATAAGTCCTTAGCAAAAAAAGTATTTTATTTTAACAAAAAAAGGCACGCCTAACTCTCAGCTCACGACCTCACATATTCCTCCTGCGAGTGCTAATTCCAGTAGATACAATAGTTGTGTTCCCCTGAGGGGAAAACGGACGTAGAAATTCGAGGAAAATGTCATGCACAAGTAGGGCAAATTGAACGTATCACGCGCGCCACATTCGCAAAAATGATACTGAGAAACTTTTACTAATTCATAGACGAACTATTGACCCACATTTCACATTAACATTTTGACTGCAACGTGCGCCACCGGTGGTACACGGAGGTAATTTTCATAATGCTACTGACCGACCAGTAGTCGCAAACTCATTTTTCATAAATACTTAATCAAAGCTGAATCAAGGCACGACCCAGTTAATGTTTGGTATTTTCAACATAGTTTGCTACAATTGACTTTAAATTTGAGTTTGGAGTTGAACTTAATAGTTAGTTGTCGCAGTCAAAGTGAAAAAAAAAATGAGTTGGCTCACACCCTAACAATGTTTTGGAATGAGCAAACATGAGTCATAAGCTTCATAATAGAAGAAAAAGTAATTAGTCGTAAATGTGAGCAAATTATTATTCCTCTGGTGATGTCACATTGAGAAGCTATTTAATATCGATCAATTTACCATTAGTAGGGAAGGCGAAAGCGTGACAAAAATGACAGGAGATGAAAAGTTAATAGGCTCTCTTAAATAAGAGCAAAAAGCATGACAGAAAAAAATGATTGAAAGATGAATGTGGGCATTGTTCAAAAATTCAAGCAGGACACACGATAATTCAACTAAATGACGAAAGAGGAAAGGAATTCATTCAAAGGAAATGCAGATTCAAGCAAAATATTTTTTCGAACAACTCACTGCAGTGACAACTTTTTTGCTTCAATACCCACTACACAGGAAAGGTGATACCACCACTTGAGAAGTATTGCTCTCTCTACAACAACTACAACAACAACAACAACAACATCACAGAAATATCCTGTCACCAGCAGGTTCAGTTTCGTCCTTTAGAGGTAAAATTTCCAATAAAAGTTTATATTTTTGACTACCATACTTCTACAGGTTAATTCATTCAAATTTTCATTTAGTCCAACGATGCTCAGATCAAGCACAGAATATGCTCAAACGCCCTTAAAATGGCCGTAATCACACAATAAGACACTTTTGGAACTTGTGTTGAGCAAAAGTCACCAGAAACTTGATACGGAACAAAGCAAAAGTTACCAGAACCTTGATACGGAACAAAGCAAAAGTTACCAGAACCTTCATACGGAACAGAGCAAAAGTCACCAGAAACTTGATACGGAACAGAGCAAAAGTTACCAGAACCTTCATACGGAACAGAGCAAAAGTCACCAGAAACTTGATACGGAACAGAGCAAAAGTTACCAGAACCTTGATACGGAACAGAGCAAAAGTTACCAGAACCTTTACACAGAACAGAGCAAGTTACCTGGAACTTGATGAGGAGTTGAGCGACGGTCACACCGTACTTGGAGGCGAGGGACAGAACGAGAAGATCCTTCATCACGACGGGCTCGTCTTCCTGCACCCACGGCCTGAAGCGACCAGGTCGTTACAGGCAACAATTAAGTAGTAAGTGGAAACAAAATACACCTCTAAGAATAGACTAGATGTTAGTTTAAGCCTCCCTAATCGCTAAAAAACTGAGCATATTAAAAAGAGGAAAGAGGAAGGCACCATTTAGTATGGAGATAAGGGAACGTGGAATCTATGTAGAAAGGGCATAGAAACAATAAGTAGAAAAAGAAGTTTATGAAACAAGATGAAAGTTGGAGAAGACAGTAGTAGGTGCTGAAAAAGAGGACAGCAGTGAACCAACAAAAGATGGTCCTTAACAAAAAAACATTTTATTTCAACAAAAAGAAGTACTACCTAACTCTCAGCTCAGGCCCTCACATATTTTCCCCTGGGAGTGCTAATTCCCTAGATTCAGGTTTTTTTGCTGTTTTTCTTATTACGTGAGATTCCTATTTCTAAAACCTAAAAAATTCATTAATAAGCTGTTTGAAAAAGCGAACCTCCCATACGTTCATTTTATGTAGCTGTTTTTCACATTACGTGTAGTACGTCTAAAAACTAGAAAAATTCATCAATATGCTGCTAAATGAAGCGAACCTGCTGTACACTCATTTTTTGTAGCCGTTCTTCATATGGCAGGAGATACTTCTAAAAACTAAAAAAAAAGATCAATAAGTTGTATGAAGAAGCGAACCTGTCTGGAGAGCCAAGAGGGCTGTAGGCGGTGACTGAGATGCCCTTGCTTTTGCAGTACTCAATAAGCTTCACCTGCGCCAGGTAAGGGTGACACTCCACCTGAACATTAAATTAAAAAAATCAGTGATGAAGAGTTTACCAAGTTAAATTTAGAATAATGTGTCAAACCCACCAAAAACCAAACAAATCTACAAAAATTGAATTTCCCTCAGTGAGCTAAAACTTGACGTCCAAATAGCTAAAGAATGACGATCTCTGGAATAGTAAATGCTGCCGTCTAAAACCTCTGGATACCAAAACCGAACTTGGAGACAAAAGACTTGCAATTTATACCAAGATTGCATGTAGGTCGCTTCTGTTCATCAGATGTCCTATTCATCTAATCTAGCGTTACAATGGCGTCACTTTGATCACACGAGCTAACTTACATTGCGTCACACTACTATACAACTTCATTACCTATCCTGGGTCACACGAGAATACATAAACCTGTGTCTTTTGTGCTCATGACATAGTTATGAAGAGTAAACCTAACGCTGCTTCACTTAAAATTCTGTTACATCTAATGGCACACATACCTTTCAACACCACGTGGAAGTATTGCCAAAGAAAGAGTAAATTATAGTACCTTTTTATGTCTATTCATAATTACAAGCAAGCAAAAAACTGTTCCACGACAAAACAAAAAACCTATTCTACTTCAACCAAAGAAAGCCTACCTAACCTTTAGCTTTAGACTTCACATTTTCCCCCTGAGAAAGCAAATTTCCATAGATACACTAAGAATAAGTAACTAACTGAGCAGTTTAAGAATTAGTAAATCTGGAACACGCAAAAAAAAGCAATTTTCAAATCTCTAAAGCATTTCAAACTACAGCAGTAGCTTCTTCAAATTAAATCCGATTCAGCTTACACACAGTGAAGCTGCCCGCTAACTTACAGCCTAATTCATTGGAAAGGAAAAAGATTCAACAGCCCTGAAAAAACAACAGACCACCCTGAATATGCTGCTTCTTCATAGAAAATAAGCATTTAAGCATTCATCACGGCACACAACGATGTGTGAAGAGCCCAGTACGTTGTCAACGAGAAGAGCCCAAGAGGCCTACTTCCACTGAACCCAACACAAATCAGATGTCCTGCCACTATAGTATATTTAAACCAAAAATGTAGCAAAGCATAAATAAGGGCGCACAGAGCGTCCATTTACGCAAAAAGAAAGACCCTCAGTATTACTAACACACCCTACCTGGTTGTTGGCAGGAGGGATGGTGCACACAGCAAGAATTCTTTCAATTTGGTCCTTGCTGAAGTTAGACAGGCCAATGGATTTCACGAGTCCTTGTTTGACGGCTTCTTCCAACTCCAGCCAAGTGTCGACGTAGTCAGAATCGCTGTACAGAGGCTTGCTGTCACTGCCCACCGGGTGTAACTCACCCGTGTTTTCCTAAAATAAATACATTCCCGTGTTAGTATATTCAATAAATAATGGTTTTTCCATTTATGAGGAAGAATCTTTAACAGAAGAGCAATTTATTAGCAAACAGATTGAGGAGAGACAAAGTAAATCCTGAGCCATCGTATTTGAATCATGAAATTGAAGTTTCTGTTCATAAATACAGGGTTTTCTTTATAAGAAGGAGTAGCTTTAAAAGATGAGCTATTTCTTATATCGACGTTTCTGTTCATTCAATCAAACGTTTCAGCAGGCAACTAAACACTTAAGAGTTTGACTCTCAGATTTGGCGACACACGCCCAGCTGTTGGTACAACAAAGCACCATCAAACTGCAAGTATAGCCCCTAGAATTACACGGTACCAAGAACCAAATACGTGTAGAAAAAGTTATGTATATTGCTGTCATCAACAAATTTTCCTTCGTTTGGAGAGTAAGTTGTAGGTGCAGGAAGATAGCTGCAAAATGTCAAATACCTCTATAAGTTACTGAAATACGATGGTTTCTAAGTCGCCAAACTTTTATTCCGTTTTCTGACGTGTTTAAAGAGAGGTGCTTGGTACCGTGAGATTCTCAGAGCCTCATATGAGTGTTGCCACTGTGAGCATACAAGCCCACTAGCATTCTCAACAACTCCATGCTCATCAGAACAAAGCTCTGACAACCCAACTGATTCACTTGACACTAAAACAACAAGCATGTCTAATACTCCTTCAATGTTGTGAAGCATTATTACCTTCAAGAAGCCCAAAATTTGATTACTACTCTTGGTATAGATCATATATTCCAAAACGTGGCTCTAGTGTCACCTTTAACAAGTCTCAAACATTTATAAAGGAGCAAATAGCAGTTACCAAGCTTGAGTAGTTGATGGTAGTAAAATCTGAAAAGTGAGGAAGTGCTGATGGGTATAAGCACTGCAGCTCTTCCATTGTCACCAACCTATTGTCTTACAGTGCATCATCTCACACCTATGTCCCATAATACACATTACATAACTGGTGAATTGACAATTACCAAATTTTGTACACTCACCTTGAGCGCCACAGGCCAGTGTATGAGGTAGAGGTCGAGGTAGGCCAGGCCTAGGTTGGACAGGGTTTCTTTGAGCGCTGGCAGCACCGATGCGCGGCCATGGAATGTGTTCCACAGCTGTACAAATGAGTCAGGGCTACAAAACAATTATGGAAAATATGCCCAAATATACAACATTACTTACAACATGGAGAGAGAAGGTGAGTAGAACATACAGTAGAACTTTCAAGATAATACATTAGTACTTGACTTGGTTTGTCAAATAAGTTTTTTAGCTTATCATTAGAACTTTCATATTTGGTAATGACTGACCTCAATCACCCAATTTTTACATACTTCTCATACATTCATGTATACAGCTTACCATTGAGGAAGTAATTGTAGTTTATAACATTAAAATCCTGAGGAACTCCATGTGCTAGCTAGTTTCTTAACTTCAACCAGTGCCTATTTTTCAATGGATGCATAGCTGCTAAGGAGTTGGAACCCTGACACGTACGTCATTGAAATATAATACTTAACCTCACATCCTGCACTTCATTTCTCCATGTAGAAAAATGCAGAACAAATATGGGAAAACATTAATATAAATATACAGCCATTTCACGCTTTCGATATTTTGCGCAGCACAGGAAGTAGACTGTACATGTTCATGCTGTGATTATAAATTTGATTACAAACTATTCATAGAACTTTGCATATCACATGAAATTTCTCACTTAACATAGCTAAGGGGGTTATTTTTAATAAATATTTTTAATCTCAAAAGACATACTGCTAACAGAGATGAGCCATTTTGTATCTGAATATTTTTTTCTACTCAACCAACCAAACATTAGTATGTATATAGGTATGCCTATTAAATATTAAGTATGTCTAATCTAATAATTGTTCCATTGATCTAAAATTTGTTTAAAATTTTTCTCCCTTCCAAAATTGGGCCCGATACACTTATTTTCCAGGAGATATTCATATTAGTATTTTTTGCTCAATCACATGCATCTGTTTCACACTAGATGAAGCCAACAGAATGTCAATTAAATTAAGAAGACATTAAGGCAGAAATAAACACAAAATGTACTTGGAATTCTACAATGACAATAAAAAACATGCTTGTTGCTTAAAAGAAATGCCTATGAAATGTACCAAAAAGACCCCAGTTAATAGCAGAAGTTCTTGGATGTACCATCCCAACAGAACCAAAGTCAAGACAGACTCACCTTGCTGGTGATGAAGAGGTCTTCTCTCTTGACTACTCCCTCATCAAAAGCACTCTTGAGGGCCTCACCAACCTCCTTCTCGTTCAGGTAAATATGAGCACAGTCAAAGTGCCTGTAACCAACGGCCAGCGCCTCTTTGACTGCATTGCCAACTGCACCAGGAGGGCTCTGAAACAATCAGTTTTTCTTAGAATACGTCTCACACACTTCATGATCACCAAAATTTCTGCAGAAAAATATTTGCTATGTTGTTCATGAGCTAAAAATTTTCAATTTTTATAATTTTTGACTTTAAAAATGGTATTACTGAAGTTTTGTACAATATCCATATTGTTCATGCATTAAGAATTTACAACTTTTAATAAATTTTGACTTTAAAAATGGTCTTACTGAAATTTTGTACAATATACATATTGTTCATGCATTAAGAATTAACAACTTTTAAGAAATTTGACTTTAAAAATGGTCTTACTGAAGTTTTAAACAATATACATATTGTTCAGGCATTAATAATTTAAAATTTTTAAAAGTTAAAAGTTTACTAATGGTTTAATAGAAGTTTTCTACAATATACATTTGAAAATTTTATTAATTTAAATAAATTAAAGACTTAAAAAATTGCTCTGACTAGCTGGGGGCTAATTTTTTGACAACCCAGTAAACACAGAAGACCTAGGTGGTACATAGACAATTGGTTAGGTATTACACATCTGAGCTGATAATATTAGCATCTAAAATGAAACTAATGCAGAAATGTAATGAGAAAATTTTCACTACAGTTTCTGTTTATACTATGAGTTGTTAAACTTATTTCTGAGCAGCCTTGAAAATAACATAAAATGAAGAAAATATCTAGCTTTGATGCATCACAGGATTCTAAAGAGATGATTATTTTGACCCCCATAAACAATACCAGTTCAATGCCTAGGCTATTTCCTACAAACCTCTTGAAATACCATACCTCAAAGATATAAAAACAAGGTCAATGCAGTATCTAAATCTATTTTTGGCTATTTAGATGCAAGGCTTAATTAAATCTTAGGAAGAACATGAGGTTGCTTTATTGTGCTGAAACATGAAGAGAATTTCAAATAACATGCAGGATTCCACTATTTTTACCCTGAACATTTCAACATAATACTAAATATAAACTATTTTATAAAGTAATAACCATAATTGAAAGTATGCCATCTTATTTATGGCCATATTTGAATTACTGCATTAATTTTGGTCTAAAAGTCCTGAAGTTATTTCATCTAAATTAGTTCAAAGTATTTCATGGTAAAAATTCCTGTTTAATCCTCATTAAGGGAAAAAAATGTGCTGCTTACTATTACAATTCTTGAAAAAAATTTTCCAAGCGCGAAACTATAATTCAAGCAATAAAGAACAGAACAAAATCCATAATTAAAAAAGAAACACACTAGTACAGGACTTGAATGGAATAACCTGTCGATGTATCTAACATAAGTGTTGCTAATGATAAGCTTTAGCATAATATTTTTCTTGTAGTTTTGTCAGCGACTTTGAAATAATTTAGCAGATTTTTCCATGATTTAAAAATAACACACTCCTAGTACATCAAAATATTTTGGGGTTTCTCCAAAATATATTAATGAAACATAAAAATTAATCAAAGCAAAAAATTTATAGTTACTGACAGTTACAAAGGCAAAACTAATATCAATTGAGTGTCGCTTTGAAGCAAGCAAAAATCCCAAAATCGGTGCCTTTTCTTCAACAAAAATACATAGGATCACATTTTCAAAAATTAGGAAATACTTATTGGAGCTAGTGAAGTAGTAAAATTACTGACTTGCCTTCCAAGTACCGAGTCCTAAGATTGGCATTAGCGCACCAGAATTCAACTTCACATTAGGCACGTTGCTTCCCATGATGTTAAACTTTACCCAATGCTTCAAGGCAAAGATTGGATTCACAACAAGTAAGCGGCAGCTGCAAGTCAAACACAAACGATCAGCTGCTGCAGAACCGCTCAGACACAAATGATCAGCTGCTGCAGAACCGGCACTAAACAAACGTGATAACTTGGCACAGCGTACGTCTCAGCTGTCAATCAAAAACAACATATGAGAGGAGAGGAAAGTGTGTTGTCATTTTGAAGTGAAGGACGCTATACCTAAAGTAACTCTGCCCTGTTGTCTTTTGTAATGAATGTCGCTACCGATCCCTGAGTTTTAAACTCACAAATGCAATTTATTATGCAAAATTACAAAAAATATTTTGAAGTAAAATAAAAGTATTGTACTGATGTTGATTTGCAACTTCAGTCATTTTAATTGTTGAGGAGTAGCTCATTTAGAATTGAACACACAGAAAAGAAATCGCCAGTTTTGAAGAAATCGTGCAATTAACTGGCCAACTTACCGTCTTGCAATGCTCATTTCTCACATATGGCATGTAAACACATTGCATAACTGGTAACTTGAAGCACCATGTTTTCTATGTGCAACCAGGCAACTTTTTTCTATCCCTGGATGTAGGTGGAAGATTCAACTTTCGAATTCAATACAAATGCCGAAATGAATTGGGAATCATTGCAGACGTAAAATACTAAAATTATTCTCGTTTCCTTTGAAAAAAGGAGTAAATCACAATTTCTCACTCGACCCAGATGAACTGTCGCAAATCCAGCCTTGCTCCTTACTAAAGTCCCGTGCAAGACAGCCCATATCTTGCATAATT
>JACJUY010008507.1:27431-37701 GCA_014220935.1 Platorchestia sp. MABIK | reverse complement strand
GTTAGATGCGACCTTGTAAACCCATGCCTAATCATTCTCGAGAGCGTTCCTTCACCGCTTTGGTGTTCGATTCCGAAGAAAATTAAAAAAATGTACTGCTGAGCTCATTGCACTTTTTGATTATTTTACCACATTCAGGACATGAATTTAACCCAATTGCGGGTGACTCTCGAAACATGAATTGCAGATATGTACATGAATGCGCATTTACGTGTATGTATTGTGAATGAAACGTTAATAAAAAGTGTTGTCAATAAAACCGCAATTCACTATTGTGGCTTTCACTATCCTTACTACGCCCAGAAACGTTTAACTTTAGCATGAAAATTAGACCTTCAATCCAAACGAGTATTACAGTAAAGGCTGGAGACGCAGCCAATTGAAAGCCTTGGCAACAATGACGTCAGCTGCGAGTCATGGCTGCTAGAAGCTGATTGGTTGGCGTGCGTGCGTACGTTTGTCTAGAGCGGGCTTGGGGTCCACCGTAGTTTTGAAGTTCTTCTTATGTAAGTGTTCTGTGTCTATACTCCCTCCACGCTCAGTGTTATTAGTGCAGTCGTGAGGTGTGGGTGTTTGTCTTTCGCCCGTAGACATGTCTACTGAAGAGCTTATTCTGCTTGTTGAGCAACAACATGCTATATGGGACGAAGTAGTGATGTGTACAAAGACAGAGTTGAAAAAGACAAGGCGTGGTTATCTGTAGGAAGGCATAACACTTAGATGGCACATTGGCGCGGAAATCGAGAAGGTTGTCGCGCGTTTTTTCGGTCAGTTCTGGTAGAACCCTCTTCCTACAGATAGCCACGCCTTGTTTTTTTCAACTCATTCTTTGTACACATCACTCTCTTTATCCCATATACCATGTTGTTGCTCAACAAGCAAAATAAGCTTTTCAGTAGACATGTCTACGAGAGAAAGAAATACATACACCCACACCTCACGACTGTACTAATAACACTGAGGAATAGTGAGGATAAGTTTAGTTTTGGTACTTCGTACCATAGCTAGAACGCTCTATAGGGTTCCGTGTTCAAATTATTCTACATAAAAGATTGGACATGAATGTTGAAGAAAAGAAATAAATATCAATTTCTTGACATTTTTTGAGCTGCACATTCCCATTAATATAGACGAAATAATAATAGATAACATAATGATATGTTATGATAGATTCAGATGAAATAATTATAGCTATTACACAAAATGAATAATAGCTCATAATAATATATAATAGATTCAGATGAAATAATAATAGCTATTACATATTATCAATAATAATAGATAATAGATGAAATAGTAATGGTAATGGATGAAACATTATTAAATAATTTCAAATGAAAATATTTTGATATATTCATTATATTCTATGGGAAACTAGAAATTTATTGCGTTTACTGCAGCGCTGTGAGCGGCTAATGTGTCACTATCCATTACTTTCCATGTGTTGACTGCTCTAAACCGCGCCGCGGTAAATTTCCTTCCGCCGACATGCGCGGTAGAAAAAATACCGCGCGCGTTTTCCGCGCCGCGGTTTCTCTAGTATGTCAGGCCTGGTAAAACGACACGTGCTGGCGGATTTGCGGCTACCGCAGCTTTGTGTGGAACTGCGTTTTAACGCGTAGTATGTCACTACACTTATACGCAATTACAGCGGCTAATATGTGATCATGCGTTAAACGGTGTCGTAAATGATGTCATCCTTTAAAAATGTCAGCATGTCAAAACATCAAAACTTAGATGTATAAATTTCCTCAGTTCCTGCGCCTGATTTCGTAGATTTCATCATAGCAAAAGTTTATTTTCGATATTGTGCCCTCAATGTCTGTATTTTTCTTTTAATAATGACAATCGGAAAGTTAGGTAGTTGTTTTCCTATCTGTTGGTAGACGTCTTCTTTTACCAATCTATTTCGTATGAATCCAGGTTTTTATTCCATATGCAGGGATACTACTCGTAGTTATTAATCAAGATATAAACCTCTTCACGTAACCACACAGAATTTGGCAATGTCACGCCCTTTTACATTGACGGTGTCTTTGCGCTCCACACCGTCGCTCCATCCCGCCAGTCAAATAAGCTCCGCCCACAGCAATGCAAAATGACCCTTATTGCCACGCTCTCGGTAAGGAGCGGCAACATTCTGCATGGTAAATAGTAAGCTCATTTTACACCTGCGGTGTGGAGCGTCGGTGTGGAGCGACGGTAAACTTGCTAGAGCTCCTCCCACGAGAGGATTGAGCGTCAGTGCACACCGACTTGCTTTTACATTGCCGGTCAACACGACGCTCCTTCCCCAGAGACAGCAATCGTCAGTATTGCTCTTGCAATACTCACAGAATACTTGGCAGAACAATTTGCAGAATATTTACAGAATAATTCGCAGAAGTAAAAATCTAATATTCTAAAAGACTTTAATACTACCCAATTACCTTCAAAAAACACTGTAAAAGGAAGGAAAAAATAAACACCAATTACTAATTTGAGGTGTACTTTTTTACTTTTTCCTTTAATTTGAACAATCTTCTAATGACACCTACCGAGTGTTTTCCGTGTATTTGAAGTACTTTTCTTGAGAGCAATGTACATCGTGCAATTTAATTACACTGTAATTAATTTTAAGTTTACACACTGAGTGTATATTTCTTTGATTTTTTGAATAGTGAGAGCTGTTTCCTATGTTAGCCTCTCAGTGTTTGAATTTTCATTTTGACCATTGCAATATCATAATTTGGGAAGCGAGATGCTAGACTTTTAAAAGAATCTTCTCTGGACATTCTGTTTTTATACTCTGCGAGCCTAACGTTCCATAAACATGGAAATTCTTCACATTTTTCAATAGGAGTTTTAATTTCTTCCTTGCTATATAATATGTAAGCCATGACTACACATGCTCTCTATGGTCTCAAGAGCAACTGAACGCTGTTGACCGGCAGTGCACACCGCCAATATTTAGCATGCAGAATATTGCCGCTCCTTACCGAGAGCGTGGCAATAAGGGTCATTTTGCATTGCTGTGGGCGGAGCTTATTTGACTGGCGGGATGGAGCGACGGTGTGGAGCGCGAAGACACCGTCAATGTAAAAGGGCCTTTAGCGGTGTGCACTGCCAGTCAACAGCGTTCAGTTGCTCTTGAGACCATAGAGAGCATGTGTAGTCATGGCTTACATATTATGTAGCAAGGAAGAAATTTAAACTCCTATTGAAAGATGTGAAGAATTTCCATGTTTATGGAACGTTAAACTCGCAGAGTATAAAAACAGAGTGTCCAGAGAAGATGCTTTTAAAAGTCTAGCGTCTCACTTCCCAAATTATGATATTGCAATGGTTACAATGAAAATTCAAACACTGAGAGGCCAAGATAGGAAACAGCTCTCACTATTCAAAAAATCAAAGAAATATACACTCAGTGTGTAAACTTAAAATTAATTACAGTGTAATTAAATTGCACGATGTACATTGCTCTCAAGAAAAGTACTTCAAATACACGCAAAACATTCGGCAGGTGTCATTAGAAGATTATTCAAATTAAAGGAAAAAGTAAAAAAAGTACACCTACAAATTTGTAATTGATGTTTATTTTTCGTTCCATTTACAGTGTTTTTTGAAAGTAATTGGGTAGTATTGAAGTTTTTTAGAATATTAGATTTTTACTTCTGCAAATTATTCTGTAAATATTCTGCAAATTGTTCTGCCAAGTATTCTGTCAGTATTGCAAGAGCAATACTGATGATTGCTGTCTCTGGGGAAGGAGCGTCGTGTTGAGCGGCAATGTATAGTCAAGCCGGTGTGCACTGACGCTCAATCCTCTCGTGGGAGGAGCTGTAGAAAGTTCACCGTCGCTCCACACCGACGCTCCACACCGCAGGTGTAAAATGAGCTTACATAGACCAGCGATACAAGCATGAGTTGAAATGTTGTGTTTCATTCCTGTTTCATTTCATTGTTTTAAAACATGTAATATGTCACTGTGCTTTGAATCATTTGAGTTCCAAAGGCACAGTACATCGTAAACTTCGGATATCAGGAGTTCAGTCCATGGTGGAAGAATCGAGCTGCACAACTCCTTCGTCGATATCTCATGAAGCATTTACCGAGGCTTCTCGCGGCAACTCTCAAGCGGGAATCCGTCTTTGAGACCGCTTCTCACTTCTTACTATCTTCAGTCTTTCTCTCTCGCTCGCTTGTATGGTATGCTCGCGTGCTCGCTTTCAGTGTGTTTACACTCCCACAGAAATCCATATGTTAATCAATTCAAGTTCGCTTGCTTTATCGTTTCAAGTCTTTTAGTGTGCAGGCACCCTAAAATTGCCTCTAAAATCAAAAACAATCAAAATATTCCTCCTATTGTTCGTTGCCTTCGGTGTGTCATCCGTTTCTTTCAATACACAGTTTCATTCGCCTTTTCATTCCCGACATCACTCGTCTAACGAGATCATCTCCTTGCACCAAATTGGCCTCATTTTCATTTCTCCCTACATACAAGGTCACGTGGAAGCCATATGGTTACGACATGGATTGTCCATTTTTGTCAAATGAGTTCTACCTGCCCATGCTATGTGGAAAGCACATGGACTTTTGGAAAGTGCTCCCACCTAGTTCCCACATGGTTAGGACACGTGTAGAGGGTGTGGGTCCTACATGGAAGCCACATGGTTCCGACATGNCCTTGCTGTGCTTTTACTTTCCCTTGCTCCGTAGAAGTTTACGGCTTCTGATACTGTAGCTCCTACATTGGCTGCTTGCAGCTACCTCTGAAAATACATCAAGTTGTGTCGATAGTACGACACTACACGGTGGTAGCTGTCATTGCATTAAAGTTGTAGTCAAAATTCCAAGATGAAATGCATCTACCTAATAGAAGGAAAACATCCATTTTCATCACTGCATCTGCGTAAAAATAACGAAGTACTATCTGTTGTCAGCATTCATTTTACAGGACAATAAATACTACCGATACGATCATGATACATTCATGTTTATTCTACAAAATTACCCTCCGTTTTCGACTTCAACTTTACTCGTCGAATAGTTCACGAAGATAGAGGTCCCATTGATATCATATATTTCTTTGGCCACAGGAAGAAGATGCATGCCGCCTGATAGTTCATTGGCTTGCTGATGACAGCGACTTACTTGATTTGGAAGGGGGTTACGTGTTCAAGATGGTGGACCTCGAAGGGTCGCCGAAACTATACGAGCTACCAACGATGTCTCAGTCTCTCAAGTAAGTGCCGAACGAATTTTTTTAAAGCTGCACTTGCATGATGATGTGTCAATACCCTGACGTTTGAAGTAATTCGCTTCCAACATCATGGTGCAATCAGAATTAGGATTTCGTTGAAAAAAAATAATTGACTAGCCTTTTTTTTGTGGATTTAATTCGATTCGATTCAAAATGATCGAAGACAACGACAGCTTGTTGGTCTATTTCAGGAGATGTAAGCAGAATTGCGGCAGTCTTGCTTTGGCTGAACGAGGTTGATATTGGCTTCACTAAACGTGAATATTCCTTCCATCGATCGAGGAAAGCCCCAGAAATTTATAAAAACGTAATACACAAATGGAGGAAATAAAACCTTGGTGGATGATGGGTAGACTTACCCAATTGAAAATCAAGGACGTGTTGCCGGTGAATTAAGGACGAGACAGTCGATCAAGTATGAATTAAAGGTGAATCGGCCGGCTCGGCCTTAGAACTCCCTCTCCGCGCTCAAAACTACGTACGGTCGAACTTGGACGTGATATTTTAAGGCGGCCAGTTATTAATTAAGGGCTCAAAATTTTCAAGTGGGTAATGGCCGTAATATTTGAGGAAGGCCATCAGTTGTTTAAAGGATTGCAAATGTCGTTGAATTATCGTCGTATAAAAGACGGACTTAGCCATGAAACGTGTGTTTTGAAATTGTGGCGTACGCTGTATCAAACTTGAAACTATTCGTCGAATACTTTATTTAATATTTATCTTTCTAAAAACGTTCACAAGAAAGTAGAATAACAGTTTACTGTGAAGTACAGTAAAACCATTGACGCGTCTACTTGATTTCATTTATGTACTCGTACTGTACCATTGTTATGGGTATGTTTTTTTCATTATTCAATACCAGACAAGTCAAACATATTACTACGGTCCCTACAATCTCTCTCTTTGAAGAAAAGTGATACCTACTGAGAGGTCATGAATATTAATTATCATCAACGCAATATTCTAAATTGAGAAATGACATTCTAAAATGAAACCAATTTGATCGCTTTAAATTTCTAAATTCGTTCTGACGAATTTATTTACAATTCGGAAATTCCCAAAATGACAAGCAACGAAAAAGAAAATGGATAAACTGCAAATCATAGTGATTCGAATTATACCTAAGATATTCATTCAAGAAGAACATGATTTCAAACAGTGCTGAGCGAAAACGGATTTTATAATCATAGTTTCTAATAGCAATTTTTCTGATGGTAACCGCTGTTGTTTCCCAGACAAAATATCGCATAAGTAGGGTTTGCATCCCGGGATTCCAAATGATTTGGGGCCGAAATTTTCGGGTCCATGAATTCGTTTATACCCGGGAATTAAAATTGTTGCAATTAATATTATTGCAATTTACAACACTACACAATGTAATCTACACTATAACAACACTAAAGTATCAGAATATAAATTTCTGCTAAACATCACTCAATGACTCAAACACGGCAATCATTGCATCAGCATTTGCGTCTCACGTGAACGTGGTGTGTGTGTGTGTGTGTGTGTGTGTGTGTGTATGGTTCTTCCTATGTAAAGGTTACGAGTCCGCTCGTGTTGTCAGTGAAAGAAAAAAAGAAAAAGAAAAACATTTTATTTCCAATAAAGTATAACATGAGATGTTGATACAGTGGTTTTTATAACACCTTAACATTAACATCTTTAACTGATAACAACACATTGGTATCGCAATACTAGTGTAAAATGTTGAAAAAATTTGCAGTGACTTCAATTATTTTGTAAATGAAGAATACGCAATTAATAATATTAATGTACACATTTCAATGCACTAACATTTTATTTATAATTTAATGGTGCCAACTGTTATTTTACCTTTTACGCTTTGGTTGTGCAGGTAGTAACGAATATACTGTAATAGATACGATGGCAATGGCAGATGTTATTGAAACTAAAGCCTTTGTGTGGCGATGCAGATCATCTGATCTGTGTCGCCACGATTGTATCTAAGGCTTAGTTTTCGCAGCACCAATGTTCATAAATCATAAGTTGCTTTCTTAACCTGCTAGGCTGTTATATATTAAACATTGTAAATTTTTCATGTAATTTATGATGTAAGTAGTTATTACAGATCGTAAATTTAAATCAATTACTATAGTATAAATGTAAAAATATGAAGAAATTCCGGGATTGGTGGGTTTTCATTTCGTCCATGGATTGCAAACAGTACTATGAAGGTATCTGACGATTTGTAACACATCAGCTGAAATGGTTTATTGAATCACATGAGAGGTAAATGTGCATGTGAACTTGGTTTCCCGATCAATTTTGTAGTTCGGTCTTTCCTAATATTCATGAAAGGTTGTTAGTTTTTTTAAATAATAGAATTTTAAGAATAAGTTTATTTAAGCAATGTGACCAAATTTCAAACTTGAACCATACAAAAAAGAATTTAGTCGTTGAGAGCGTTTCAAAGCTAAAGATCGATTGTTATTTTTACTCAATGTATTGAAAATTCCGAGGATGTATTAATTGAAAAACATGTGTGTGGAAAATGAAGTTGCTAGTAATTTTTTAAGGCTTCGGTGAAAACGAGGTCGATGCACGAATAATCGAAGAAAAATCGAGGATCAATCTTAAAATTACCCTAGCCTTGCCAGGTTGAATTAGAATTTAATAACAAAAAAAGTGTAATCTAATGTACCCTTACATCCATGCATGCGCACGTGAAATGTTATTGATTTTGTAGGTATTTTTGTCTTAAGTATTCTGTACCCTTTCAAAAATTTGTTTCGAGCATTCCAACGTTACTACCCGTTAGTCAATTTACCCTAAAAATTGCCATATGAGCTCGTGAGTCGACCAGTGAGTCCGTCTCGTTTTTTGCATAATTGTAAGAGCGGTTATCAGAAGACAATATTTTGCAATTTATTTATTATAAGTAGTGGTATACTGATGTATCATCGGTATCGGCCAAATCCGGCCGATACTTTCCAATAATACGTATTATCATAAAAATGAAGGTCACAAATCATAAAAATAAGCGTATAATCAAATAAAGAGCCTATTCATACGTAATAAATTAGTTAGCTGTGGAATTACAGCGTTTAATCAGGCCCGCTAACTGAATTTACCAATTAGAATTTACGATGAGTCACGTACAGTCAATAAGTGAAAGCTATGTATCATGAATAGTTAGACACAGTTGAGACATAGAATTATTATACTTTTACAACTGAAACCTAGATAGTTTGGCCCAATTTCCATTCCTTAAAATCTATGATAGGCTAACAAAAATCAAGCCAATTAAATTAAGTTGATTGTGCATTTTAAATTTTTGCAAATTCAAAATAGAAGTAGCTGAAAATTCTATTTTAATTAGCTTGTAAATCGTCAAATATTACGAAGCTAATAATTTAATTTTAGTTTAGCATGTAAATCGCCGTACATTTCGAATCTTGCATTTTTTTTCTATTTAATGTGTTTGGGAAATTCACGAACAATCTCATAGTTGGTTGCGTGTTTCCGAGTCTTTTCGGTTTCGGGGCCTTTCGAATTTGAATGTTTTCTTTTCGCCAAAGTGTATTTTGGTGTGAAAAACACGAAAATGATAATTATTTGGGGAGAAATTATTCAACTAACTGTTTTTGTCTCAAATAGAATTATTGCAAAGCCAATCCCCATCCAGCCAGGAGGAAATATTCGATTCATCTAATCAAAAATACATTCCTTGAACTCAAACGATTCAGAGATTCATTTAAACTTGCTTGGAAGTATCTTTTGGAAAGCGTGAAAACGATTCAGAGATTCATTTAAACTTGCTTGAAAGTATCTTTTGGAAAGCGTGACCTATGATGTGACCTTGCCTTTGTATCTGGTCGGCATTTTTAACGAAATTCAAGACGAAAAATTCTCATCGGAAATAATGGAAAATTGGTCTGGTCATACGGCTTTGGTATCATTGAAAAAAGAATAAAATGTGATAAATTCCCTTGGGAAAACGGTTTTTAATTTTTACATTTTTTACAGGCTTATAAATATGGTTTAAAAAAAGTTTTCAGGCATTATCTTTCAGGATAATAAGTGGCAAGTTGTTCCTTCGATATTGATATTTTGTGAAGGTCGTGAAAACAAAGTATGGTGGCCAACTGAAGGAAATGTTACTGAAATTGCCCGAGAGAAAACTGCTGCAGAGGCAAGCTGTCGTCATTTCACCTTCAAAAACATAGCAGTCACTTCAAGTAAGTATTTTACGCGTGTGTGAATAATTTTTCTTTATGTTTCGTTTATTTTGTAATATACACGTGTCGAATAATTCATCGTATTCAACTATTTAATTTTTCACTTTATTATGAACATATTGAGTAAGGAGTTAGTGGGATTATTAAACACAGTTCATGATTGTTTGAGTAGTCGAATAGGAGTACTAAAAAATCAATGGAAGGTGAATAGACTATGCTAAGGTATACGCTACAAGGTTAAAAATAAGCTGATCTCAGGCAGTCTTATTGTTAATTGGAGTTCCAAAGTGGAAGAGAGGGACTGTAGTAGTGTGAAGACGAGGTAAGAGATTTTTTGTCGGTGGCGAACTTGTCGTTCCCCCACCTCCCGTAATTGGGTAAATGGTGCTCAAATTATGCTGTTCATATATGTTGCGAAAACTTTGCTGAGACTCGAATTAAAAATCTTTGTGCTAGTTGAACTCTTTAATTTACTCAAACCACAAATGTTATCATTTCATGGCCACACTTTCCAATGTCTTGTAAGTTTTCTTCCGAGTGGATTGAAATAAATTATTTAAGACTGGTCTTTCCTGACAGATAGCTATGAAAGAGCTGAAAGGCTGATGCTTGGTGAAGCATCTGCTGCGGAATCTGAAGGGGGTCTTACTAGTCCAAATCTGCTATTGATGGAGCAGAAAAGGCGCTCGGATCCAAACCGAACGCCAGGGTGAAATATCGCATTTTGAGAGAGTCCTGGGTTTCTTCATAGCCAGCGGCTACCCAGGTCACCATTGGGGAATCAAATCAGAAGAAGTCCTCGAATCAATCCTACAAAGAGTGAAGT